>BMAO01021137.1:0-130033 GCA_019973975.1 Trichonephila clavata | reverse complement strand
AAATAGATATCAGATAGTATGTAGAAAATGTTGCCTCGATAGTTCTGTTGGATTATATTCACTATTAGAAGTAAGTAGATTTCTCAAAGGCGAAGTTTAGATGTTGCATCTCATTTAAAAGATAAGTCACCATTATTTATTAGTATTTTATTGTCCTTATCGCAGTGGCTTATCGTAGACCCCCGCACTGCGGGGGGGGGCTTAAAGCCTGGCTGACGTTTTTGTGTAGATTTTCTCAAAATTCACTTCAAAGTTTTTAAAATCCATTTTTTAAGCGATTTTCCATTTTGCGATCTGACGTCATTCAAAATGAAAATTTTAATACGCTCATTAGATATCTTTGATCCAATAAACAAATAAAAAAAACATTTCGTTTGATGTGCTGTAATCCCCGCGACGAGAGATAATTTTCTTTAGGGGTTATTTTAAACCTTTATTTATTAGTATTTTATTGTCCTTATCGCAGTGGCTTATCGTAGACCCCCGCACTGCGGGGGGGGGGCTTAAAGCCTGGCTGACGTTTTTGTGTAGATTTTCTCAAAATTCACTTCAAAGTTTTAAAATCCATTTTTTAAGCGATTTTCCATTTTGCGATCTGACGTCATTCAAAATGAAAATTTTAATACGCTCATTAGATATCTTTGATCCAATAAACAAATAAAAAAAAACATTTTGTTTGATGTGCTGTAATCCCCGCGACGAGAGATAATTTTCTTTAGGGGTTATTTTAAACCTAAATTACTAACACAGTGCTTCTCAAACTTTCAATATTTGCGACCCAATATCCTATCATAATTTTCATTGCGCCCCCCTTCCGTACAATAACAATGTATTGAATTCAGTAATACTATATTTTTACGCTAAAGTTACAATAAGAGTTTAACCTTTCATGTGCCATCGGCGCTATATAAATGTCTCGCTCAGCCAAAGCCTTAATTGCCCCGGACGTATGCATACGTATTTCCAAAGTACGATCTTTTCTATCTCTCTGCGCACTGATATGCATAAAATAATTCCGAAGGCTTTGAAATGTAATAAAAGGACCCTGACAGAATTTTTGAAGGATTTACTTATTTCAGAAAATTTGCTTTTATTTATTCCTTTTCTCCCCCCCCCCCACCATACATCACATACGCGTGCCAACGTGGAAAACGGTGACATTGGGGAGCGAATCGCGTATCTTTAAATCGGCAGTTAAGGGTATAATTATAAACAATACAAATTATCAGGATAAGTGTTAATTTTTGTATAGAGTTTTTATATATGGGACAAACTCATGTTCTTGACTGAGTATTGTGAAAAAAAGTGTAAAATACATTGTGCCAAACTGATGCATTTATAAGTGCAGTACGTTAGTGTATACATGTATTTTATTTTTTTACTATGCCGGGATGCATTTTGTTTGTTGACTTTCAGTGAATTAATAATTTTTTTTAAAAATAATCTTTTGTTTCAGACTTTTCAATATGCTCGTGCCCCCTAGTAGAGTTATTACGCCCCCTAGGGGAGGGCGCACCCCACAGTTTAGGAAACGCTGTACTAACAGATAAAATAAAAGGCAGGTGGATAATTGGATATAATTCTAGGAAAGTAAAAAAAAATCATCACTATTATTATATGCATGTATATATATATAGCATACTTTATATTAGCTGTGGAGAGAACAAAAAGGACATGATTTACTTTTAACCGAAGCTACAGAGTAACATATTGGAAACTTTAGTCCCCTCCCCTCACGCATTTCATTTTCATTTAGCGAAGTCGTAAATAACGTATATCTGCTATGCCGTTTTCAAGTGAAATAGTATTACGAAAAGCATAGAGAGCATTTCCAATGATTTTTTTATATTAATTTACGAGTATTCAATCAAACAAAGCTCAAAGAGAAACGTTTCACAGAATTGCTTTTAGAACAGACATCTCTCTTTTTATATTCAATGCACTTAAATATAGGGTGTGTTTTCTTACTATTAAAACATTTCAATCTCACTTCTCTCTTTTATTACTAGAAGTATTTTTTTTATCGGAGTTTAATATTCAGGTTCAAAAAATGGTATTTTGTTAATAAGACAAGAAGAAACATGGCTCTAAAAAGAGTAGAGTTAAAAAAAAACTGTAGAGTGCGTCTCAAAAACGAAAAATTCGAAAGGAAACGCAGTATAATATTAATAGCAAATATGCAAAATTGGATAACTTTTTAATATCTGCAAGTACATAATCTTATGCAAGTGCTAGTGATAGTAATTCTAGGGAACCTGATGAACAAATCATCGAAGTGATAATTAATTCACAAGAACTTAATTCACAATCTCTGACACTTCAGCTAATAAGGATACTCTATCTAAAGAAAAGGAGTCGGAAAATGAAAACGAAGAAACATACTTGAATAAAAGTGATTTTGCTCATTATGTAGATGCACCAATAGATACAGATTCAAGGGAATAGATTTTCTTTTATTATCTGTATTAGTAATAGTAGTTGTGTCTTTTTCTTAGGACGCGGAATGTATTATTTTCTATTTCTTTTTTCATTAAGTTATTTTTGCATCATACAAAGAACTCTCATTTTTAAGAGTGGCAGTATTTATACTAGAATATAATCGAAATTTAGATCAAGCTGAACCCGGGACTCAGAAACGAAGAATAAGGTAAGCGATACCTTTTTTCCCCCGTAAGAATGGGAAATTGAAAACTATTTTACAGTTTTCGTGTCTTTCTTAGTGTATTGTTTTTATTTAAGTTACCAGGTTATCCACTGTTGTTAGATTTCTATTTTTATAAGTACTATAAATACTCTATAATGTTATACGTTATTTACTTCGTTTACTCAGACTCAGGTTCATTTTGTATTCAGTTATAATTTTAATGTTTAAATATTTGTACGCGTAATGTGTAAAGGTACATTATGTTTGGTTTTGTAATCCTTTGAAAGATCCGGCTTGTGGCCCAAAACTTGAACTTGCGGGGGGCTCAATTATTTTCCGTTACGTTCCTGCTTTATCGCATTATCAGGCTTAATGTTAAAATAATAAAATTAAATTATTGTGCTTATCTATTGATCATCATTTCGTATTCTAATTAATGCTGTCTCAGCCCCCCCCCCCCGCTGAGTACCTGATTATTGAGCGTGACTTCCAACTCAACCAACACGAGGTAAAACTCGACAATGCTTTGATATGAAATAATACTGATCAGAATTTAAACATCATTAAAGAAAAAGAAAGTAATTCATTTTGAAGATGAAAGAGAATTTTGCAAAGTTAAATTATCTGAATAAATCAAAATCAGGCTTCAAATTAACAGATATAGAATCTGGTTATAATAAGCATAACCATTTTTGGTACTACCTTATCTACCTTAACCTATCGATAACTTTCCTATGTTCGATACAATCTGGGACAGGTTCTACAAGTATATTACATATATCAAAGATGCTGAATAAAATCTCTCCAGACCTATAATCTTTGAATTATTGATTGCCGTAGCGATGCAATTTACTTAAGTAAAAGAAGAATATCAGAAAATTTTTATAAAAAAAAGTTTATCATTCTAATATGAAAGCAAAAAAAACTAACGTGTTTGCTTTCGAAAATAGAGTTTCAAAGAAACTATTTGTAAATTTAAACATAACGTAATACCATTTTTTAAAGCACAAGTCCCGTGTGGCAGATACTACTGTTATATGAATTGAATTTTGCCTCAAAATATTTCTCTATTTTTCACACTTCAACATAAGTCAACACAAACAAAATATATTCTCGGAAATATCACAATAGCATTTTATTTACTTTAATATAAAGCATAAAAGTGCTTGTGGCTCTTATGAAAATATTGACATTTTAAAGGAATTTAACATTTCTAATGAAGTAGAAAAATATTGAAGATTTATGCATGTATGTAGTAAAAATATTTCGGAGAATATTTCTTCATTTAGAAAACTGTAAGGCATATTTTATTTTTTAGCTTGGCCATTTTATTTTAAAGCTTTAATAGAAAAAAAAAATAAACGTTTTAACGTTTCATAATTTTAAACTTTTACAAGATGGATTTAATAAAGTAATTTAATAAAACAAGATTTAAATAAAAGTAATAATCTCTAATGAGATGTACTTGATTTGAAATTAAACAAAGGAATTCCTTTCCCTCTGAATAGTTTTCAGGAAACCATGTGATCAATCAAATCTCATAAATATCAATCACATAACACAACTCTTGATTTCAAACCGGAGGGTATGTAATTACCGTTCCCCCTTTTTTACGGTACATACCCCTAATTAAACTCCAAGCTAGCATGTGTCATTTCCCGATGACACATGGTACTGTCAATCATTCATAGAAAAAGGAAAAATACTGCATTGCTAAGACTTTCGACCTAAAGAACAGTTTCTTCTTAAAACTACCCATCTTGTAAGGCTTAACGCTTTGTTAGCTGTTTTTTAGCCGCTTTTGTTACGTTTATTTATATTTATATTTTTAATCAATATATTAATTATTTCTCTTCTGTGGTTTTCCCCAGTTATCTAAAAATATGTTAAAATAATTTTTTCGTAGCTGATTTTTTTTTACAATCTAAGGATGATTTTATTAAGTAATCTTTAACCACAATAGCATGTAAAAAATAGTAAATAATTATGCAATCTTATTGTAAATGACCTTAAATGTTGTATAAAATGGGAAGTTTATGGATGATAGAAGAGCCTTAATTTATATATATATATATATATGGAAAAAATTTATATAAAATATAGAACATAACAGGGATATATATATATATATATATGTATAATAAAGTGTCAGAAATAAAAATCAAGTTTAAGGAAGAAATGTTTTCAATGTATTTCAATAATTTAAATATTAGGAGGATATTTTTACAATTTACTCGTATAACACAAAGTTCTTAAATATAGAAAAATAACCATTTGAAGAGTTTAACAATATTTGACACTCTGTACGTATTATATATAACATTATTAAATTATATAACTTATAATTCTTAACTATATTTGAGTTAATATTATTTGTCAACATGTATAATGGAATCATATAAAGGAATATAATGTTATAAGAACATAACACTAAATTATACTTTGCTATTTTATTACAAGTATTTATCGTAGTTACAGTTATCCTATTTTTTTAAATTAAATGTAATAAAATATCCATATGAGTTTCTATTGAATCCAATTATTTTAATGTAATGTTACAGCAAATTTAATTAACATTTTACGAAATTTTTTTATTTTTATTTATTATAAATGAGACTATTATTTCTGTCACGTATTATTAGACTATTATTTCTAAACGTATCGCTGGCCACTTTTCAAACTGAAGTTGTACACCATGTGTTAAATTCAATATAACAGAATATTTCTGCATGTAATATTACTTTTTAATTAATTCAACAAATTCGTCAAGACATCAATTCAAATCCATCACGACGTTAACGTCCAGTCTTCTGAGTCCAAAAACAAGTCCTTCAAATTATTCATTACTTTAATCAAAGTCATTACATAAGTCAATCAAGCTACCTAAATCTAATCGAAAAAATTTAATTTTTATATAAATTCAATAACATAGCTTCTTGGTAAACAAAATAGTTCTGTGTTAAACTTTAAAGAGAAAACTTTTTGCCAAAAAATGTTGTCATTATTTCTTTAATCCTGCTATCTCAATATTTGTGTAAGTGTGAGCAATTATTGAATGTTCTGATATGTCTTAATGTAGGAGTAAAAATTAACACTAAAAGTCCTTTACGTAATATAGTAGTTCAAATTTTAAGTTGATTATTTTTTATAAAAAAATTGATTTCAGTTTTTATATGACAAAATATATTTATCAAATAATTAGCTATTATTTTTAGTCTTATGTACACATATTTTTATTCATAATTTTATTACCTTCATTTCATAACAAATTGAATCACAAACCGAAAAGAATATATATATATATATATATATATATATATATATAATTATGAATTCTATTAAAAATCAAATCACCTCTGAAAGGCTTGAACTTTTCCGAATGAGAAATTTTTTTATATATTTACTTATAACCTTGAAAATTGATGTTTTGTATATTTATTCTTTCTTATATGAGATTAAAGGGATACATTTAATCATAATTTCTGTCTTTTTTTTAATTTAAGGTAATTAAATCGCACTTTTGATTTTAGATAATGAATATATAAAATACTGACTTATGAAATGATAATATGACAATACAAAATATGTAAAACGTAAGGACCTATATTTTTATCAACTGTTATATGTTTTTATTAACTATTATATTAACGGTTTCTTTCTATACACACGCATATAGAAAGAAAGAGAAAACATGTTCAAAGTAGAAATTTATGTACAATACCATGGATTTATGAACAGCATTTGAATTACAATTTAAAATAATTCAGCTGCATTAGTAATAAGTACAAATGTTTCACATTTGTTGATACTTTTTAACATTATGCAGTGGCTTTAAGAAACCAAATTTTCAGTCCTTGAAAACTGGAGACTTCCTAAAGCTCCTAGAAGAATCCCATACGTTACAAGGTTACCTAAAGCACTTATAAGAAGGCGTTTATCAATTACGTAGATTTTCCACAATGTAAGAGAGTATTTACGTTTGAATCTTCGATGTATCATCATTTTTAATTCCTTGTAGTTTTGACGAAACCAAGCTGGTACTGATATAACAGTATCTTGCGCAAGCATTGCTGCTTCATTCGCAATGGCTGCGGAATATAATATCATTAGTAATAAAAGCCCATATTGAATTATTCCGAAGAAAATAAACGTATTGATCAAATAATAATTTCCTATTGAAAAAATTAAGCTGTAAGTACACCAAAACAGTCCAGCCAAATTGCACAGAACGAGAATCAACGCGGGAAACGACATGAAGTCGTCAAAAAACATCATTGCACTGATTAATTCTTGGTAGATGTTAAATATGCTGCCATAATCTTGTTTTGTAATAAAATTATTTGATTCTGAAAGGAAATGTGAGAAAAAGAATTTCATGCAATAGCACACTGAGCAGTAGTAACTGGTCAGGGAAATGTTAGTGAAGAACATTTCTAAGGCAGATAGAGCTAATATTATTCTCCGAAAGCTTACGAAATAATTTTTTATTTCATTATCGATGTAGGACAAAATCCATGCATTAGAATAGTACAGCTCTTTTACATTGACATGGAGGCACACTACCAAAGTATTTAATAGCATGGCAATAGCAAAAATGATATAAGCTAACACACAGAAATTTTAAATACTTTCCATTTCTGGTACGGGCAGATAAGTTCAGAAATTCCATAAATTTTTTTAAGTAACAACACAATCTTTGTTTTGTGAAAGAGAACAAAACCATGGCAAGCTGTTAGAAGAAAAATAATAGTAGATACTGTCCACTCTCTTTTTGTATCTGAGAAACTGCACAACCACAGGACTTCAGATATTGCAACCAGAATTACGAAGAAATGGAAAATATATTTTGGAATAATCCTTATCAGCCTGGAAAATGAATTCTTACGAAATTTCGAAGAAGAGAGTGTTTCCATCCCTGTTATATGCAATAGCAATAAAATTGCAGAGAATGATTTCCTTAAATATTCTGCTGATGTAGTCATGCTTTTGGTAAGAAATTCTGTAAAACTAATTAAAACTTTCTAAACTTATCTCTTTCTAAACTTATCTCGTTTTATCAATATAGCTTGGTCTTAAAGCATTATACACTTGTGTAGCTTTTCGAGGAAAATGAACGTTGAATAATTATCAAATACGGTTTCTCCCAAGATTTTTCAAATCAATATAGCGTGAGGGTTATTTGGATTGAGAGATTTTTTTATTCTTTGTTATGCAGAGCAGATATTATAAAAAACGCAGTTATTGCAGTTTCGTGTAATGCACATTATTCTTATTTGCGTATCAATCAGTTTTTTTAAAAGTGTATCTATAAATTTACCGAATATTATTACATAATTTATACTATGGTACCTAACATCACATATCAAATGCGTAATCGTAGGAACATGATTATAAAACATATTTAATATGCAAGATAGAGAAACTTATTAAAAATAATGCCTTGCCGTAGTTATAAATCACTCACACGACAGTTTTGAAAGAAACTAATTTGCAAGACAAAAGCATTTGTAATACAGGATAAATCATTAAAACTTTCTTTGCAGGAAACTTGAAAGCTGGGAGTTTATTTTCATTTGGAGATGAATGAAATGAATCGCTTACATTCTCATACTTTGAATATGATATTATATAATGCATGTCACGCACTCACACACACATTTATAAATCTGTGTAACTTATATTATTGAACTGTTAAGCAAATAAATATTTTCTGTTTGATTTTATTAACTTCGCACTTTGAAACCACAAAAAAGGGATTATTGACAGACCCCGTTTTTTGAACCAAGGTTGAATGACTTGAGCAACAGCTAAACTGCCCTTCTATCTGCAAACTGCCACAACACGCTAACGGAGAACTTTATCCCGTTACAAGTATAACGTGTGCTGTCCCCTCTTAGCACCAGCCATGAGTTCGAGTCAATGACCAGTCGGCTACCACGTTCTTCATCGGACTAACTAACGTTAGAGCATCTAATGATAACACGATTACTCATTAACAATAATTCATTAACTCCTTAACTGCCAATTAAAACTTACGCGATTCGTTCCCCATTGATCGCTTATGCGGTGTATTAGCAGGAAAGGAAAAGGCAGAAATAAGAAAATATTTCTATGAAAGGATTAAATCCTTCGCAAACCATAGTCAAGATCATTCTACTGAATTCAAAAAAGAACGGAATGGTTTTATTGATATCAATGCAAAGTGAAGAAGGACGGATATATCCATCCGGAGCACATAACGCAGTGATTGAGCAAGACGGATCTATATGCCGGCAGCACTTATTCATCGAATGATGATACCTGAATGATTATTGATCTCTGAAACCATTTCAGAGTAGTTTAAAACATCCAATTAAATCTAAAAATATTTATAACAGGCTCTCACGCGGTTTCAATTAACCAATTGAGAAATCTATTTTGTCGATTGCTTGATTTGAGAATTTCGCTTCATGAAGAAACCATGGTATGCATATTAAAATGCTATTTAAAGATATCTGAAGTTAGATATGAAGATGACGAGATCGTAATTGAAAGAAGGATGAGTTTGCGATTGTACGGCGTATTAGGGATTCAGCAAGTTAGCAGGAAACCCGTAATTTTTGATAGAATCATATAAGGTAAGTCGTTGTTCCTGCAGTAGTAAGCTATATCACTGTTCCACAATTTTTTTTTTTAAATTTAAGAGAAGCTTTATAACTTTCGAGAGAATTCAAAATTTATATCGCTTCTATTGTATATTTAAATTGAAAATTTACTCATTAGATCAAATAAAAGTTGTTCAGATTCACAGTATTTATTGACTCTTTATTTCCAAATGCTAGTAAGAAATTCGGTTGATTTCATAGTCTGAAAAAATTTAACATCACAAAGAATTATTTCTTTAACAGTGAAACTATTTTTCCTTTTAAAAAAGTTATAATGGAAACAGATTTCTTTGGGGGGAAAAACTCACTTTAAATTGCTTCCATGTATAAAAGTGATACCGTGAAAATGTTTAATTGCAAGCATAAGATATTTAAAAAAGTAAATATTTTTTTTCAGACGTGAAAGTAAATTTCTTGGAAGAAACTTTTTCCAATTATTACACGGTTATTTGAAATTCCTGCGAGTTGAACAATTTCGTTTTTCGAACTTGAAAATGAGTCGCACATTTCCAATTATTAAGTTCAGAGTATGTTCCTTTCTTCCTTTTGGTTCTTTTAATGCTCCTTCTTTTACCACACATTTAAGAGGGAAAAGAGAAAGTCTAACTTAATTGGTACAACTTATCCTCTCACAAAAGAAAGTCTTCTGGAGTAAGCTGAGTGAAAATGTCGTATTAAATCTCCCCGGAGATTCAACAAAATGTAACTTTTTGTGTAAAAATAATCAAGAGTTATCTACAGCATTTAATACTTTGCATATTCGTATTATAATATATTCATACCAGTTTTTTTTATCTTTGAAAGGTTATTCGATACAATATGACTAGTGTCTTTTTGGTTGAATTAATGAATGCAAGAAAAAAAATCCTAATCTGAGTAATGAAAAAAAAATTATTAATTTTTATAAATGCTGGAAGTGGATTTTTGTATTATTTTCCTTCTTGTATAAAAATGTAGGTATACTTTCATAACAGCATACTCAAAATATGTGAAATGAATAAAATATTGAATAGTAACTTTTTTCCATCAAAAATATTTTTCAGAAAACATTTTCTAGCTAATGCTACATTTGTTTGGAAGAATTTGTTAACAAGAAAAAATGAATCAGTTTGATGTTTCTGATATAAACCAGTATAAATTCCTTGTAGAAGCATAATTAAACACATCTTGAGATTAAAATGACAAAACTATGCAGAAGGGTTCATACATAATGGAAATTTACATGAAAAAAGATGCTAAGATATGCAAATGGTTAGCATTTAAGTTCAAAATAGGGCCGCAGGAGGGAGAACCGACATCTCAAACTCTGTATAAAAGAAAAGTTTGCCAAACACTTTGTCATTCGTAAACAGCATTTGGATGTTGATTTAGTATGAAAAGATCATATTATACCTTGTATAAGAACGAGGAATGTCTAAATGCACGTGCCGGAATTCGAAAGCGAGGTTTCAAGAGTGTAGTTCATCGTTCAGCGATATTGCTACTCTCACTTCTTACTTTTCAACCATACTGACTGCTATACAGGATTTCACACCCCAGACCTTGTGCTAGGACGAATAATTTTTACAGCACGATAAGTATTCTCCCGGACAGTACTACAACATTTGAAACAGCACGAAATTTCTGCAAGTTGACCATTATTGCGGCCTTTCTTGAAATTTCTACATTTAATGACGGCAATGCACCCAGTGACAAAACCGGATATGGGAGAGGTATCCCACTGTCTTTTCAGTTTACTTCCAGTTATCTGTAAAGCAGTGTTTCTCAAACTGTGGGGCGCGCCCCCTAGGGGGCGTGATAACCCTACAAGGGGTGCGAGTGTATCGGAAAATCAAAAATAGAAGATTATCAAAAAACATTATTAATTTACTGAAAGTCAGCAAAACAAAATACATTCTGACATAATAAATAAAAAATACACATTTACACTAATGTAATTTACTTATAAATGTATCAGTACTGTACAATGTATTTAATAATAAATTTATGAATAGTAAACGAACAGCAAATTTAATAATTAACACAAGGGGGATTGTCATATATGGGATTGTCATATATAAAATTATGTTCAGAATTTTATATCTATCTTGATAATTTGTGCATTTATGGTGTTAATTATTACACCATGATTAAGCTTTTTATGAAGGAGATAAGTTTACATCTATTTCAGAAGGTGAAAATACTAAACATCTGTATTCCGCTCAATCCGAGGCTATATTATGATTTTCCTAGCTGGTTTTACAGTTCTGAGGCAACTCATTAAATCCATCATCAGATTCTTTCATTGCCAGATGCAACAGGACAAAAGACTACTAATCCGAACTTTAAAAAAAATACATAAATTATTTCTCTGACAAATAGAATTCAATACACTACTCCCAGCGAAGTTCTTGTTGAAAGAGGAATAACATACCGGGACTGATCTGCCTTCCTTCATTCATCAACACCTGATACTACACGGTTTATAATTAAAGTCGTATTGTAGCTTTAGTATCAAATTACATTATTGTTGCATTCCATACAATGTTATTGTATGGGTAAGGGAGGTGCGATGAAAATTTTGATAGAAAATTAATTGGGACGCCAATACTGAAAGTTTGAGAAGCACTGGTGTAAAGCATTATGATAAGGTTATTTGTGTCTGGAGCCACCTTGGAAAGTGCACATGGTGTATTTACATTTGATGTTATCATACCAACCCTGTATTTGGTTTGATGAGTAGTCATTGGGGGGTGCATGACACGAACACCCTTTGTATGAGTTGTCGTTAAACTGAACAATTTGCTAATATTAAGACCAGTAGTATTACTTCTCATCTTTTTGCCTCGTAGACGTAACTTTTCAATAATATAAATCAGGGCTGCATGCAGCCGATCTTTTCCAGTCCTACTTCGACACAGACGATGGTCGACTTTTACGCTGGCCTATATGTTTTCCAGATCTCTCTCCTATTGAAAAAATCTAGTCACGTGTCCATTATCATCTGTCCAAAAACTCTTCAGCTATCTGACTCGATGAAGTGTTGCATCGGCGTCAAACATCACAGAAGAACTTGGCCCTGTCTGGTATCCAAGTTCAGTTTCCCTCGATGCCTGAACAAATTTAAGATGTTTTACTTTTCTAAGGTGGTAGCTGTATATTCTAATTTAGCACCTATTTGATTAAACATTTAATTATATTTTCTTACTATTATGTTGTCCATAAATAAAAATAAGTTCAGTCTTGTGATTTCTTTTCTGTTGCTATAACTATAATGAACGACAATCTATCACATTTATTTTGAGTTTATTTTTAAGAATTACATAAAAGTAAATCCTTACTTGAAGTATTGTGAACACTTTCTAATGAGATAAGAAACATTTTAGAGGTTTACCTTAAAGGTTAATAACAGATAGGTTTTACATTTGCTTCAATCAATCCATATAGCAATATGATGTACTATTCAAATATTAATAGAATATATGAAAATCCTTTATATCTGATACATTTACTGGTATCATTTTCATGGCTTAAAGTCTGTTTATTTGTGTACTGTTTTATCTTTCATACGCACATGTGAATCAATATATATCTATTTGTGTCGCTTATTTTTCCTAACTTATAGTTCGCGTACAGCTGACAGTAAAAAGCAAATAAGTTAGAAGCGGGAGAAATTTATAAAATACAAATGCATATTTTTCTAGTTCAACGAATGATCATAATGTTTTAAATATAATTCAGACAAATTGTGCTAAAGTTTCGGTAAACTCAATTCATGTGGGAATTTTTAACTTTTCAAAACGTGAAATACATTTAGTAGTTCATACATCATTCTAGTAAATCCACGGCGAAATAATACCTCATCATATGATACCGTTATCAATATAAAATGAATTTTCAAAGTAAGTCACATGTGAGGTTCGAGACTTGGAAATAATGATGCTCATCAATAGGTACAATTAACGTTTTTGACACAATCTACTGAAGTTTTACCACGACGGCCTTTGAAAGTTTGAAACACACTGGAGAAATGTATAATGCAAGATAGTAACTATATAAAAATGTCTTAGGAATAGCAGATAATAATTAAACTTTCATCGTAAATATCAATAATAATTAGAGCCTTTTATATTTTGTAATGTAGTCATTCTATAAAAAAATTTCAGATACTGTGTGCTTACATTATGTAAGTTTATATAAAAACAATAATTGAAACTAAAATTTGATTTACTTTTTAAAATTGATAAGAATAAACGTAACAAAATATGTTTCAAAATTTGTAAGCATCCCTTTAAGTTTCTCTCTTTACTCCAAGAATATAGAAAATAAAATGTCGTCCAATCTACTATCAGATGCAAACTTTTATTTTTACCAGATTGTACTGCTATCCTGTAAAAACTCGTTTTTATTCCGTATAATTACCTCTTACGTAATTAGTCTGCCATGCCGTGCTAACGGTAAACGAGATAACGAGTAATTCTTAGTTACAATTAAGAGTATGACCTTTCAAAAATGCTTAAGCGCCTAGAACTTGATATCTTTTGATGAAATCGGTTTTTTTCCTTTCACAGATGTGTTTAACTCTCTGCTTTTTATTCAAGGTAGTCTGCATTTCCCATTAAAAATCAAATACTTCGATGCATAATGTCACAAAAATCAAGCAAATATTTATTTTTGTTAAAATGGATAGAGTATGCTTAAAATGTAAGATTATTGACAAGAAATTTATAAAGGTAGATATTTCTTCCATGATGCTGAGCTTAGTTTCCAAGAATAACATGAATTTTATTAAGTTAAGTTTGATGCAAGAAGGATAGTTAAGGATGAAAATGTTCAGTCAGCCATGTTTTATAGCTTATTTACATATTCAACATGAGCTGTAAAAAAATATTTCTTTCATGATATAAATAGTATAAATGTCTTTAAGAATGAAAGTTTTATGTAGAAGCGGTTGTTAAGGCTATTTCTATCATTTAAAAAAAGAAGAAAATTCTAGTGTTAAGTGTTTTTTTAATAGCAAGTAATATAATCTCAGAAATATAGTTTATTGCACAATTAATGTATGTAAACACACATGACAAATCACAATATTAAGTCTTGAAAAAGTGAGCAAATTTTCTTACAATTTCGTATACCTGGTAGTAGGATATCTGCTATAGTGGGATAATCAATGTATACTGTCGCCATCTATTGCCTTCATTCGGAACAAATTTAATTTTTTCTTCCATATAAAACTAAAATTAATTAATTTAATTTAATTACTGAATTAATATTTGGAAAAAAAAACTGTATTAACTTCAAGTGTCATTCACTGCAAGTTTAAAAATATGTATTTGGACTTGAGTGGATGAATAGAAAGTATTTTTATTAACGATTCAAAATTTGAACTTATTATATATATAGGTAGAGTGTGAACTAATAGTAGGAATTACAATAAACGCAACAGAGGCTACGTGCACGGAGGCCATGTGCTGCGATTTATTTTTACGTTTCCTACACTAATTAAAAACGAATCCAGAGTAAAATTATTCAGAAACAAAAATAGCATGCAAAATGCAATTTCTTAAAAATGAGAGCTTAGGCGTCTTATAAATTACTTTAGCAATTAATTAATTGGAAGCAAAAATGAAATGATGAGAATGACATACTATTTTTTTCTAACCTCCAATACTTTACCCTTGCAAAGATATAGAGACGAGATTCAGTTTCATTTAAACTAATTCGTCTCATATCGCATAGGGCGAGTGGCTATTTTATCTTCTAACAGGTAATAAATGGCCAAACTAGGAAATATATTTATTGCATTAGTAATCAAAAGCATCATGTAAACAATTGTTAAAAGTACACACTGGGACTCTTTAAAATCATAGAACCTCTGATTTGAATATAAATTTGTCCGATAGCGATATAGACAATAAGTCAGAGTTGTTTTTATAAGAAATGCTCGGACGACGTATTTAGTACAAAAGTTAATGTCAAAATATGTCAGACGAAAGACTTAAGGAACTTAACGAGTCTGTGAAGAATTTGATGTCAACTCCTTAGAAACGACAAACACTCACTTGCACGCACGGTTCAGGATTTTCTCACCTAACGATTTAGAGAATGGTATATTTGAGGAAAACTTCAAGTCAGATAAGGACTATTCTGATAGAAGCCTGGTGAACAACAGAGATGTAACGCAAACAACACGCATAGCCTGCATCAACAAAAGTGCGAACAAAGTACAGCTGAATTCAATGCAGATATATCACAAAGTACATATTCCAACACGACGAGTTTTGCAATGGAAGGAATCTAACAGCAGGAAATCACAAAAAATGACCAGAAGCGAGGAAATAGGTCACTTGAGAATTGAGATAAAGTAAACTATTTCGAAGTACATTTATTGCCACAACATGCACATAATAAAATTAGAATATGACGCAAACAGTAGGAATTTAGGGAATAATACCACCAAACGACAACTCTTTACGGCTCATGGTTCTGAAATTTGGGTGTGGGGGATACTGTTCCGAAGTACGGGGTTCCAAATTATCTCTGTGGACACAAGTCTAAGTAGCACAGCTCTTACCATTGTTCTTGATCAAGTACACTAACTTTTGCTTACTTTATGGAGAGGGTTTATATTGTGTATATTAATACATGTCGGTACCCTGCTCATTGGGTATCACATTGGTTTGATGAGCAACAATCAGAGTTTAGAATCCATCTATGACCAGATCGGTCCCCTGACCTCAACCCTATTGATTACTTGTGGGACGAAGCCAAAGGATGACTTCAATGTATGGAAACTCCATCATCTAATATGAACCAAGGTACAAATTAATTATGTCAACATGGGCCAACATTCCTCAGCTAGGATATCAGTAACTTGTTGAGCTAAAATTTTTGTCCGTGCTTAGAGTTAAAAGTGGATCAACTCCATATTAGAGGGTGCCTCTAATTTTCAAAGCATTGTGTACATATCTAGGATGTAGACAGTTAGGAAAGAAGGGATATAATTTTCCCATTGACAAAGAAGTCCAAAAAATGTGCAGGTAAATCTTACCCAGGCATCCTGGAGTTGTGTAACGGATTTTCTTCGCATTTTTCTATTAACTATCCTCAAGAAAAAAACATTTTCATTAATTGAATCTCTCAGGAACTTCCTTTTATGAAGAAATAATGATGAATGCAAAGAAGTATTGTTATTTAAATCTAAGTTATACAAACTCGCAATAGATGTTGTTAGAGAAATCTAGGGAACAGTTTAACTGTTTCAATTATATTTTTTAAATTTTTTTTGTTTAAAACCGAAGTATCTTTGTTTAATAATTGTAGCTCTTTAGTATCATTATTCCATTTTCAAATATTCAACTCCAGTGCATCTCTCTGACTTCACCTTGAAAATAATATTGATATTAATTTAAGGGTGAAGTTTTTTGCGTTTGTTTGCTAATTGTGGCCACTTAAATACACAAAATAAATAAAAATTATTAATGCATCTCACTACTCCAAACTCTGGATCATCATAGATGCATCTCTTGAATTTACTGAAGACAGTAAACCTTAAAGGAGAGTAAAAGACCAATCACTGATCTGTAAATTCTATATATAAATAAATAGGGTAAACCTATGGGAGGTCAACGTGAAAGATCCATAGTAAAATACTAACTCAAATTTGCCGTCTGACTACATTATCACCAGACATGAAGTATAACATTTAAACCCGTTTTCTATTGCTACAAAATACAGAAATAGAATAAAGGATGATCTAAAATTAACATCATCAAATGTTTTTTCTAAATTCTACAAAAGTTAAACAAAGACGGAGAAACGAAAGAACGAGACACGTTAAAAGAGAAGAATTTCACTAATTCATAAAAAACAGTATAATTTTATCAAATTATGCATATGTTTCAACATGTTTAGTGTTTTAAAAGTACAGCGGCGGTGTCCATCAAAGACCCACTTCCCGTCGGGAACGAGTAACGTCTCGACGGTCAAGCATTTTCTTGTGGGAAAGTATCCTATGGTGGACACCCCTGCGCTGATGTCCTAAGGGAAGTCAACCTCTGACCTTCCCTGATCTAGTTGGCAGTCAAGTGCCGCGCAGTTCCCACGCCAGCGGCCGGTTTCAAAGTATACCGCGCGAAGGGAGACTTTGGACCAATAGAAGATCGGTTTCACCGAATACGTCGAAACAGAAGTTACTACACATCACGTGTCACTTTCGTGAGCGGGACGTATTCCACGTTTACTCTAAAATTCCGAGAAGAGAGAGAGAGAGAGACACCAACGCAGAGACATGATCTAACTTCAACAGTATCTCCAATTCTAGCCAGCACCTGCGCCCGAACATTGTTCCAGCTCTCGTTTAACGCAGCCTTCATCAGGAGCAAATACCAGATTTGCCTGAGAATTTACCATTAAGGGAATAAAACATTGATTTAATTTTGACAAGAATTTTGTGAACAACTCTTTATTTTTTCTTCTTTTCGACTTTATATTTGCTTACGCATTTAGTTGCAGAAGTACATTTTTACAAAGTTTATTCAGAAGTTAAATTTCAACGATTACCGGAAAAATTGAATCTGAAAAATGGTATAGTCTAGTCTAAATTTCAATATAAACTCCACGTCAGAAATCAAGTTAGAGTTTTATCTTAAAGTGCAGATGTCTTATTGTTCATAACAATAGTAATTAATAAAAGCAAGCTTCGGAGCCGGACCTAGACTCGAAATATGTCAGTTTCCAAGCATTTAATCATATTTCAAACCATATAATGAGCTTCTGTTATAGATGTGTATTGATTTTTAAATGCTGCAATGGATTTTAATTACAATTATTTTATCGTAAAAAATGTCATTCAATACTATAAAATACCAATATGAAAGTGACATGTAATACATTTATAATATTAATCTCGTGCACAAGGCAAAGCAAACCATTAACGTGTTATACTTATTACTTGTAATAGTAAAGTAAAACTCATTATATACAGGAAATAATTAATAAATCTCAAAATCTGATTTTGTGCCAAAACAATTCATAGAGGAAATAATAAACATAAATAAAGTTTTCCATAGCGATGTAATGAGAAATATTGCATCCTTCATTGAACTTCAATATATAATACAATAACAAACTCATTTTTATAGAAATTTAAGCTGACAAAATGTTAATAAACAACCTAGAAAACAATTCAGACAGAAGTGTTTTATGATAAATTGCAACACAAAAAAATCATGGAATATTAACTTTCCTTTGTTCTTGAAGCCTTTTCAACTAAATACTTAGCACAAATGAAACGTTAACTGTGAATGCTACAGGGTAAATATTTATCGTCTTTTTTTTTAAATATGTTTCTTCTTGGACGATTTTTCTTATGCATTCTGGGTGATTACCATTATTAAAATATGAAAAGAGACATTGCAATAATGATTCTCTGTCATAATAAACGAAGTAACCATGAGCTGTGCTTAGCTGGAAGGTATCTTTTGTGAAAATAATTAAAATTCGAATTCATGTACAGATCATTTTCATATAGATCTTTTAGTGCCGAATAAATGATACACCGTGTGTGTCGTAGTATTGATTGAAGAATGATTTAAACAATAATAATAATAATTTGAAGATATAATAATGACTGTAGTTCTTTACCTGGATGTTTTATGGTATATTTAATTCTACTAAGTAATCATTTCTCTGGAGCACAAATTTGATATTGTTCCTTTTTTCTATAATCAGAGAACAACTGAAGAACAAAGAAAATTGTCGTGGTTGTTTAATTCATACTGTTATTAGTGGTTGTTTAATTCATCAGTTATTTAATTTTCTCAACAATTTGATAATTTTTTTTTATTTAGAGAAAGTTTATTGTAAGTTATAAGTATATTTTCCTTAATTCTTCTGAAATTATTATACAGTTTGATCTCTTTTTTCATATACTATAATCATTGTAAAATAATATCCCAGATTAAATGCTACAAAAAACTTCAATGTAATTAGTGCATTGGTTAACGCCATGAATACATAAAATAAACGGGAAAAAATATATAATTACAAAATATTGACTTAAGACAAAGAAATCGTTTCTATGTGGGTTATATGCATGAAATGAATTTTTTTACGTACTATTTACGGGTGTAGAATAAGGAAAATTCAAACCTATTTCTATGCACTTCTTTTTAGAGTGATTTTTTATACGATTTTTTTTATGTAATAAATAAAAATAATTCATCAGATGTGCATCTCCTGAATCATTATGACATAATTTACTCTGAATTTGTTTTAAACATGCTACATTGCTCAGGTCTTTATCTTTCGGAATAAACTGAAAATTATTTTTTTTTCCCACAGCCCATATTGATTCTGAAAGGATTTCGAAATTCCGGAATACTCTTCCATCTAATGAGTCTTGTTGATTCAACATATATAAACTGACGAATAGTTAACCATCGTCAGAAAAACTGATCAGTGATTACTCTATATCACAAAAAAAAATCAACTCTGATACAGTGTGAAAGAGCATCTTGAAGTGCCGAAGTGATTTTGAACTAGCTCACCACACGAAAATTTGAATTTTGACTAGAAAAAAATAGTTTGTATACTTAAGTTTTGAAATTTTTATAATCTAATATTCGATGCAAGCAAATAAAATACTTAAGCATACATAGTTAATCAACTTCATCTATGTTTATAAATATATTTCTAGCTACATCTACAGATCTTCACTTATATATCTTCTTTGTGGGACTTTTTATGCAGCCCCTATCTTGTTGCATGATATTTTTTAAATGCTTTGCAAACAATATAGGAATTATTGGGATATTTTAACGTACTGCCACATGAATGGTGCTCAAAAAGTTATGGATAACGACAGAAATACATCTAGACATTTGCCACGAGGAATTTCGTAGACCTTGATCTGACATTGTCAGGCATGTGGCATTAGTAACAACAAGAAGATATTTTTATACATTTTCATTTATGTGAGACTTATCATCGCATAAAAACACGTGAGTGTACCCAATACATGAATGTGTCTGAACAATATGAATATATTCCTGAAAACCCTGTAAATATCAATAAAAAGGGGGCGGGGGCAGCTAAAATGCAACAAACATCGAAGAGAGGCAGTGTGTACCATACTACTCGGAATCACATACGGATATAGGATCGGAAATATGTTCCTGCTGCAGTAAGGACACTGAAAACGCTGGACCACATAAAGCTGATCCTCTGCCCTGGAATTGCCTATGTGATTCGATTGGATAAGGATGGCAAGGTTCACGGCGCAAAGTTTCTCCAGACCATGTTATTGGAATGATATACAAATTCCTTGTTGAAGATTTGAATTAGCCACCAGAATTGCTCTATGATGTGAAGAAGTCGCTCTCAAATGAAGCTTAATCTCACACGCAGTCAGATAAATTGTAGGATAACAGATCTTTCGATCTCAGAAAAAGCAGATATGCTTCTAGCATACAGGTTTAATGACTTGAATGACCGAGTGTCTCAGAGGTTGTATACCTAAAGCTATCTTTTGAGACGAACTCCTACCCATATCTTGCCAGCGCCCCTACACCAGTAATTATGAGACAACAGCTCTTTCTAAGAATCCAAACATAATAGTGATTGAATGAAACTCACGCCATCCAAAGGGAGACTGTGTTAGGTCTGGTACAGAACAATATCCTTGTAGAACGCGAGGTATCGTGAATGAAATCAAGATTTTGCAGAACAACGTTTGCAAGATTCTGAAGAGCAATAACATACACCCATATCAATTACAGGGTAACCATTTACTAGTAGAATGCGACTGTTAGCACCATCCGGTTTTTCATTGTGCTATTTGGAGAAAACAACTGTAAATCCACATTTCGCAGCATCCGTGTTTTTCTCAGATGATAGGTATTTCATAGGTATAGGTATTCATGAAGAAAGTACTGAGAAAAACATTTCTGCCCCAGAATTCCTATGTGATTTCAAGTCTACTAGGTCTATATATACCCTACCTGCCCTCGAAGTATGTAACACCTTAGAAGGGGCACACTGTATTTAACATTATAAATATATGAATATACAGCAATATCTTCAAATTCCTTCTTTAAAATATAAATCACAAAAAATAAAAAAAATATAGCATTAAAAATGTCCTGCAAATATGAAAAATCACGATGTGAATTAATGATATACATTTTAAAAACTAGTGAGTATGTGATAGTACAGCAGTTTACAAAAAAAAGTATCCTTTGCAATTCCTATATTTCTGTGATTGATAAGAAAACTGTTTTTCTCGTTTTCAAATCAATGAATAAATATCTCCAACAAGAACAGAAAAATAAAAATAAAATATTTTAACAGGAAAACTTATCGTACGCCTACATTTCGGAACATTCATTATTGTGATAGAACGCTAATGGATTTCTACTTTCCAAAACTCGCATAAATACGTTGCTGGTCTATGATTACAAAAAAACACACACAAAAGAAAGAGGCATACTTTTCTTTTATTCTTACCCTCCATTCTTCTAGTAAAATGGGACAATAGCGTGACAAGTAATACCACATCTTGTTTCTTTCTTTTGAAAATGTTTATTTTTAGTTTCTCACGTTTGCGAGGGAGGGAGAGAATCTTATTTTTTATCAATTTATCGCTTGGAACAATTTTTCTGGTATGTGATCTCTCGAAAGAATCATTGATAATATTTAAGTTATTCTTTGTAATGGAAATAATGAATACATTTTGTTTCCACTTACTTTTAATACTTATATAAGTGTCATTCGCGTTTCGTGTTCGTCATTTCATTTATACATGTTGATTAAGTTGTGTGTGTGTGTGTCCAACTCTCTCTCTCTTTTATAGATAAATAACTTTATATTGAAATTACAGTTAGTCACAGTAATAACATATTAAAACAAGTTAAAATATTTTTCATAAATTTAATAACTTCAAAAATGTTGTCAAAACAATATATATTTTTTCAATTATGTTTTAACAAGTAATTCATTGGAATTGTTTCCATTTTAAATATTTTATTAAATGATAAGCATTTCACTTAATTCATTGGCTTGCAATGTTATTTCGAAATACAAAACTCCGATTAACCATTAAAGAAGTGTATAGAAGCACTATCGTAAGGCTAGTGGACTGCAAAAAATTGTGTTATAATAGTAAAGTTTCGCGCGGTTTCGAATTCCAGTCGGTTAAAAGAAAATATATTCAAAGAAAAGTCAAAGCTCAGTTGTATATTGATGAACCTATTTCAATGATGAAGAATAGTTCATAAGTATAATTGCATATTTCACAAGTTAGAAATTTGACACAATATAATATTTCACTATTGAAAGCATTTTTTTAAAGAAAGATACATACACTGTATGTTGCTAAGGACTGCTTATAAATGGAAGCAGCCACTGCAACAGCGTTACCTAAGAACTTTAACTATTCAACAAGAAGATAAGAAGAGGAAAAAAATATTTGATAGTGTTTTAAAGTTATGTACAAACAATATTAGTTTTACATAATAATCACTATATAAATTTAGCCATTTGTCCTATCAGTTAAAAAGCTTTCTAGTCCCTTTTCGACGAATTGTTCCACATGTGCTATGTTTTGATGTCCATCATTGATCTCGAAATTTTGAAAACAAAAAAACCAGTTCTTCAGTTAAATGAATAGATTATTATTCGGAAATGATGAGAGTCAGGACTGTGTACGCCGGGTAATTTAACATATCCTATTTAAAGTGCTTCAAAAACTGTTGGGTTATATTAGAACTGAGAGAGCTAGTATTTACATGGATGAGAACCACTACCAAAATTATAATTCACCTTTTATTTGGAAGGGGATCTTTGAAGTTGTCATGTTTGGAAATAAACAGCTGAACAACTCACAATTAGTGGGCACATAAGTTGTACTGGACATTCTTACGTGTCAACATCTCAAGTGAAATGAACGAGTTGTCTTCAGCAGTACAGAAAAGGCTATGGTAAGACATCGTATCTCGTATTCCACCTTCATACTACTTGTCAGGTTGCTCAGCTGCTTGATCTCATGTTTAAGAAAAAAAACAGACATTCCTATTTTCTCATAACATAATTGATATAAATTTGGTTTTAGCCGATTTTTTAAAAATTATTATATTGATTTTTTTGTGTTGTTTTAACAGTGATTAGCTTTGCAAAACTGAACCCTGTGTAAACTGGCAAAATCAACATATAATATTGAACCCATTCAAAAAGTTCCGGTACACACCACAAATAAAAATTTTTAAATCAATTTAGGTTTTAAGAAACATTTAACCATTTGTTCATCAGTATTTGTACCCACGATTTCTTAGCCTCAAAATAAGGGACTATGTCTCCATGTTAAAACATTGTTTCTTTTAATGTACAATAGTATTGCTAATTTATGTTATATTAATATTATTGTTCAATATATATATATATATATATATATATATATATGCATTCAATTTTTATTCTACTTTTTATTATATATTTTTAAAAATTTCCTTTTAAATTAAAGATAAATTTAAATTGAATCAAGGAGGAAGACAACTTTTAATCAAGAAAAAAATATCTATAGTATTTAGGAATCATTAAAATGCAATGAATTGCTTTATGTAGTGTCCAATTATGTAATCCATATCATTGTTTTCTATTTTTAAATAATTCTAAATTTTTATCGTTAACCATGAAAAACACCAACTTATTTTCATAACAGTCACCATTATCCTGAATATAGATAAATGAACTTTTTGTTATGCAACTATTACCAAGAAAATAATCCTCTCCAATTGTATATATCAATGAAAAAAAACATACATATAATTAGTTGACATTTAAGGTTTCAAAGTTTAAGCCAATATTTTTCAAAAATTTGAATTTTTGATGTTAAAAAACATTTTTAAAAAGCACTTTAAACATGCCCTTCCAAAAGCTGATATTTTATAAAATAACTTCGCAATACATAATGAAAAAGCGAAACGTTGATAAAAGACGAGGTAATGCGAATTCTTAAATTTTACGCTCGATGCGTTTAATATCTTAATTTTTCTTCCAAATGTAGAAATCTATGAAGAACTTAACTTTAGATGAATTAATATATTCACTTCAAACACTTCTTGCGTAAATTTCTTTTAAACTCCAAGATTAACTTAGCATTACAAAATGTAAACATTTCTTCTATGCATTTACCTTAAAAAAATAAGTTGCTCCTTATTTTAAAGACAATGTTAATTTTCCCTAGCGTCAAACACATTGTATTCATTTATATAAATTGCATCTTGTGTTCAGCAGTTTTTGCATACATGTAACTTTTTCTCTGAGTTTGCTTGTATTCATTTTATAATATGGAAATTGTTTTCTTTTGTTTAATTAAAACTTTTTCAGGAATTAACTTGTTTGAAGAACATAGAGAGAATTAAAAAAAAGAGAACAGTTTATAAATAGTTAACTCGAAAATGTATCCTTACGAGATAAAAAAAAAGATTATGCATTTTTGTAATTAAAAAATAAGTAAGAATTTTCTTTTCTTTCCATAAGAACTTTGAACAGAAGTAAAACTTTGTTCATTGTTACAAATAATTTTTTTCACCACATTGTATAAAATTTTGTTGCATATGGTGATGCTCTTTTTCTTTCTTAGAGGAACTGGTATGCAGACTAAAGTTTAACAAATACTTCGGAATTAGATAAAAAAGTACTTATACGTATTATTCTGTTAAACGATTTTGTCAAATCAAAAGGCGGTGCGAAATGACGCGATATGCAGTCAATAGTGGCACATCTTTCACGCTCATGCTCTCAAATATAACGAACAATACCGATACAGTAATAACGATAGCAGAGCACTTGGCTTTAATTGGCATTTTTTTTTTTTTGATTTGATGAACCTGGTTAATGGTATAAATATGTAAGTAACGATGGAACTTAGGAAAATCTTAATTTTTCTGGTGGGTTGTAATACACTTAAGAAATACTGCTAACTAGTAGAAATACATGTCCTACGCTATATTTGAACACGTTGTTGGAATAAACTTTGTTTTGTACTTAAAAAAATGAAACTTCCCGGAAGTTATTAATTCTGCCTCTCACATTATATATATAATTAAATTTTTATTTAATAAATATTATATAAAGAAAATAGAACTGTCATTAAAAAAATCGGAATAACATTATTTTGATTTTATGGTAAGTGTTTTCACAACATCGGTAAAATAATTAAAAATTATAAAAAAAAAACGACCATGAAAGTGCTGACAGTAGATTTGATTCTTCATCAGGGGATGGTTTTGTAAAGTAGAGAATGAAAATAATGTAAGCTGGTTCTGCTTGTAGTTTGCCATTTTTAATTCTGCTATATATGCATTGAACATCATTCTCGATCCTATCACAGTTATGTGTGAGAAACGAGTAAGTTACCTTTACTAGTTTTTTCAATATAGTCAGAAGAGTTATTTAAATTTAACTTTTAATAAATTTACTTTTACTTCAATTTAGTTTTTATCAGAATAATCAGAATGGTTATTTTAATTTATAACTTTTTTTTAATTCAATAAATTTTTTTCATGTTTTTTTTCTCGTTAATCATTATGACGACCCGCTATTTGTAATCTCAAATGTTTCACCCGAAAATCTGTAAAAAATTCCCAATTTAATTTAAGTTTTTAATTCTCTGATCTTGAAAAAAAAAATACAATCTCACATAAATGTTTAAAATTTCACAGAATATTTTCTACATTTTTGTGTGTGTTTGTGTCAGGGATTCCTGATTTCTGATAAATTAAGATAGTACAAATCCTCATAATGATACAAACAATACATTATCTCCTCAGAAAGTTTTATTTAAAACCAATAACTACTTCAAAAGCAATATTTTAATATTAGAAATTTATTTCTGAGTTTAATTATTTACTAGCATAAGCAATCAATACCTGTGAACATAAAAAATAAAAAATGATTTTTTACATCATATGTTCATGTACTAAATTTATATATTTTTATATTTTCTAACACTTTTAGCATTAATTAAATAATTATTTCTACATTTTGATTTCTTTTTTTTTGTTAAAATTGAAACAATGATTTTAACAAATTATCAATTTGTTAGCATTATTGTGTAACTCGATATATAATTTTTTCCAATCTGTATTGTCTTGATTTCATGTTTCTTCAACAAAAAAAATAATAAATTAACTTTAGTGTCGCTTCATTGAAACATTGATTGAAAATTTTAATTTTACTTTCAAAAACTAAATGGACGACTGCAATTAATGTCTCGAGCTATCAAAAGTGTCAAAATCTAGAGAATGATGTATGTTATTAGTTGTATTTAAAGATAAAATTGTATAATAGTAGATTTCCCACACAATTTTTAAGTCATAAAAGTTCAGATTCATTTTAAATGCTGAAATTTGAATCATTTAAATTTTAAGTTACTTAAAACTTTTAAATGTCATTACTGGAGTAAGTATTTTGAGATAACATAGCTGCATTCCCTACATGTTAAATAAAAATATTTACCGTATCAGTAATTACGATATTATTAAATGTATAAAGGGATTTAAGGATTTTCAAAATGACATTGAGGAATTTTTAAAAAATATTGCCTATATTCTGCATATTGTTTAATTTTTAAATGTGTTGATTTACCTTTATTTTAAACAAGTATTTACATTATTGTGTATTTCCTTTTTTTTATCTTCAAAGGAATTTAAGAAATATTACAAACATTAATTAAGCATATTAAAAAAATCCCTAATTGTACAATATCCTTTGCAGACAAAAGGAAGCTAACCTTGAAAAAAAGAAACTCTGTAGCAAGATCAAAGCCTTCTCTACAAATTTTACTTCACACATTTGATTCTAATGACGTACTTCTTTTTCTTATCTTATTTTTAAATTCTGTTAGAAGAATGAAATTAAAGAGTAATCTGTAAATCACAAATACATAGAATTAAAAATTAAGAAAGAATAAATTTTTATAAAATCCGAAGCATAATTCATAACAAGAGTTAAAAAAAAACATTTGAATTCAATAGAACAGAAAGATCCACATTTATTTAAACATTAATGAAACTCGTAAAACTTCACAATTTGTTTCCTTTTAACGTTATTAGTAGAGAGAAAAGTTGTGCTTTAAAAACTTTTTTTATCATGCCAAAAATATTTATTTCAGATTTTTTATTGAGTGAATTGTGTGAAGAAATATCTATACAAATAAATAAAATTGAAGTGTCTGTTTGTAATTTCAAATTAGCAGCTTTTTACTTAATGCACTAAAAGTATATACGGTACTCATAACAAAAAACCAATTTTTAAAATTTTTGTCTGTCTTTCTGTCTGTCTGTCTATCTATCTGTCTGTCTGTTTGTTCCGGCTAATCTCAGAAACGGCTGGTGCGATTTTAAAAATTCTTTCACTAATGGAAAGCTACATTAACGGGGAGTAACATAGGCTATATTTTATTCCCGTATTCTTACGGGAACGGAAAATATACTTGTGAACGTGAAACTGAATGCCAAGATGAACGCCAAATAGAACGCAAAGCTGAGCTAATGAAGTCGTTGTTTTGGTTACTGGCGACCGATGCTGTTCATGAGTCATAATAGTGTTACGTGCACATGATAATACGCTGACACGTGCCATAATTTTTTTTTTTTTTTATGAAAGGAGAATCTCACTGTTCAGTTAAGTAGAGCATCGGCTGTTTCGGATGCACTTTTAAAAATAATAAATCAAGGCTTCATAAGCAAAAAGCAATGCAAGAAACAAAAAATTGATAAGTTTTACGGTTAGTTTTAATCCTTTCTTTTTTTTTTTATTTACATTTTTAGTCACATTTAAACAATAGTTATTATAATCCCAATCTATATCTATACAAATAAATAAATTGAAGTGTCTGTTTGTAATTTCAAAATAGCAGCAATTGTTTGCGGGGGCGGGGGTTTAAGGGGCGTCAGAAATTCCGATTTTTAAGTTATTAGACGTACAGTCTTGAAACTTAGTAAGTAGATTCCTCTCATAGGGTACATACGCTACAAAATGGGTTTCGTGAAAATTGCCCTCAAGTGGCGTTGCGGGACTTAAGGGGCGTTATAGATAATTATTTCCATTTTTAAACTATTAGACGCACAGTCTTTATATTTGATAAGTAGATTTCTTTTATAGAGTAGATATCAGCTATAAGAAGGTTTTGTGAAAACAGACCTCTAAATGGCGTTGCGGGGGATTTAGTGGCGTACTAGATAAATATTTTCGTTTTTAAACTACTTCACCTCCCTGCTTGAAAATTGGTAGGAATGTTTCTTTCATGGAGTAAATATCCGCTATAAAACAGGTTTGGGAAAAATTGACCCTCAAGGGGTGTTAAGGGCAGATATAAATAATTATTTCCATTTTTAAACTATTAGACGCACAGTTTGAAATTTGGTAAGCAGATTCCTCTCATAGGATAGAGATACAATAAAAAATGTGTTTTGTGAAAATCGACCCCTAGGCCACGTTGCGGGGGTTCAAGGGGCATTATTGATAATTTTTTTTTGCATTTTTAATTTATTGGACGCACAGTCTTCAAATTTTGCTAAGCAGATTTCTTTCATAGTGTGCAATTCCCCTACAAAATTGGTTTTGTGAAAACAGACCCAGAAGTGGCGTTGCGGGGGCTCAAGTGGCGTTATAGATAATTATCCCCATTTTTAAACTATTAGGCGTACAGTCTTGAAATTTGATAAGCAGATTCCTTTCGTAAAGTAGAGAACCGCTACAAAATGGGTTTCGCGAATATCAACTACTAAGTTTAATTTCGAGAGATTAAGAGGCGTAATTGATAAATATTTCCATTTTAAACTATTTGATCATCCTGCTTGAAAATTGGTAGGCATATTCCTTTCATGGAATAGAGTTCCTCTAACAAAGAGTAAACCGAAAATTGACCCCCAAGGAGGGTTGCGAGGGGTCAAGAGGAGTTACAGAAAAAAATTCCTGTTTTTAATTGTTAGACCCATATACTTGAAATTTGTTAAGCATGTTTCTTTTGTTGAATAGGGATCCACTAAGAATGTATTTTAAGCAAATCAAGTTCTGGGGGTGCAGGGGGTTACTGGGACGTATTGACAAAAAAATTACTTTTTTCGAGCTACAAGGACTATAATAATGAAATTTGGTTTGCATTTTTCTTTTGTTGAGTTGAAATCCGCTAAGAGTGGTTATTTTGGAAAACGGCTCTCAACGGGATTACTGAGATATTGATAGTAAAACTTTTTTTTTTCTGTTAGATTTAGACTTGAAATTTGGCTTGCATGTTCAATTTACGGAGTAGAGATCCACCGAAAATTGGTTTTGCGGGAATCCACTTGGTTTTTGGGTTACGAAAGAGCAAACATCATTCAATGCTTCAATTTTAGAGATTTTTAGAAAACACAAATTAGATGAGTTCTGCCCCTTTTTTTTTTATCAATAGGCGACAGTTACAGGTATAAGTATATTTTTCAATACAATCGAATTCTTAATGCAGGACTTAGATATCAATAATTTATACATATATATAAGCATTAAAAATTTATAAAACATCATGAAATTCCCAGCGAAGCGTGCGGGCAACAGCTAGTTTATTAATATATTAATATATATTTAAGCTTTTTGATTGTGAGCGCTAGAGATGCAGTTAACGCTTTAGCATAACAAACGAATATCACAACAAATATCACTCGAAAAAATTTAGCAATAGGTTATCAATCACCATTATTCAATTGAAGTGTACGTTCTAAAAATAATGCATTTAATTATTTTTATTAAATAAAAACAGAAAGTTTTCAATCTTGTGGTTTTGGAGTACATAAAATATTCTAAATTAAGGATTTTCTGTCTTCGCGATATAAACAAATTTCATTAATAAGAAAGACTGATATATCTTCAAAATTAAACCTGCATTGCATTTTGATGTAGGAACATACAAATGCCCATCTGTCATGGACTGCATTTGTCAAAATTATTCAATTTTATGTGAATATATTTCAATTAACATGTCTGTTTGATAGTCAGTCAAATTCTTTAAAATATAGTTTTGATAGCGTTTCCCTTCAAAATAAGCATTTACTTGGAAATGTTGGATCGTTCTATTTACAGTAACAAACTCGAAAATTAGCAAAGAATCTTGAAAAAAACACCCAAAGAGACTCAGGATCATCTATAAAGAATGGAACTCTAAAAATCTAATAACCGGAATGTATTAGCACAGAACAACTACAAATAGTGATGGCTCTAATATCTATAATCAAGTTCTAGTATCTATGAGATAATAATTACCACATTCTAAGCCCCCCATTACCAGCACAAATACAAATCCCTGTAGCAAATGAAGAACATTCTAAAAGTAATTTCATTATTCAGTGATCGTTATGGAGTCCCTGATAGTGGAGAAGCTGCGATAGCATTATATCTTCTAGAATGATATAATGTAATAAATAACTCAGATAGATTTCAAAGCTTTTCTGTCCTCCGTAAGGGAAGGAACGCTTTGTCATGCGTAAGACAAAAGCATTTCGAAAAGTGTGAAGCGCTGAAGAAAAATAAAGCGTCATATGGATGACGTTTCATTTAGTATCAATTCCCAATTTTTCTGAAAAATTTGATTTAAAAAAAACTTATTTGAATAGAATCATTAAAGAGACTGACTACATTCGAAACCATGATATTGAAAACATGTATAAATGAATATCCTTCTTTATATTTAGGGTTGATTAGAATACACATCTAAAATTATTTTATAAGAATATTACAATAAAAAACTATTTTAATTAATTTTAAAAAAAAAGAAAGATAGAATGGCATGTTTCCAAACCATTCTCTTTCATGAAAAATGCTTCTATAATAATATTAATAACGCTATACACACACAGCTGGGAATGTGCGCAGCCTGAACAAAGAATTTTGAAAAATTCACATTATTTTCGATGTTATAATAAATTAAACTAATAATCAGAGTTTTTTTACTATTTTTTTTTTGCTCTTCTATATAGAAATATGAATAGCTATATCTTTAAACTATATATTTCAAAAAACCTAGTCTAAGCTCTGTAGAGATGTCTTAGCTATGTACAGACAAACTATTAATATAAAAACGTTTTTCATAAGAGAATGATATTTTTAAAATATCACTTCTTCTACATTTTTTGCAATATATATAAACATGTCGTGTTTTCCGATTCAACACACAGCCTTTTTTTCACTGCCTTTATTCAACTAAAACATTTTTGGATCTGCTTCTAAGAGAGAAAAACGGACATGCGTTAAGTATCAGAGTCGGCGGTCACTTAAAAGCCAGATGTCTTTCAAGTATACTTCTTATTGAAGATGTATATTTGAAAGTTAAGCATGACATACGAGGTAATAAAAATTAATGGTCGGAGTGTCACAGTTCTGTTTAGAACCACGTGTTCTTCATTCCTGAACTGGTTAATAAATTTTTATACTTGAAAATGTAACGGGAAAATAAAAGTTAAAAGTGGTCTAGGGATTTAATTTTAGATATAATTTAATTATCCATTCATATATATATATATATATATAACTAATTTGTTTCAGTAATATAATTCTTCAAAGACTTTTATATGTGTATTTTAATCCAACTTACACTAAATAAGGTAAACTTGGGAAATATAGTCACTGAGGTAATATGGGCCTATTTAAGCATATACCTATATTACTAGTAATGGTTTTGAGTATGTACATTCGTACTGCGGCATTGGCAATGCTAAAGCGTCATGGCGGCTGTGTGATTTGTTCGTGTTGTTGTGCAGTTCCAACATAAGTGCAAACAGACCATTTCTAATGTAAGCACGACTACCTGATAATTCAAATTGGAATTGTTTCTATACTTGAGTTACCTTAATTATTATTTAACACGAATAATTTATTAATTAATTTTAAATGAAACATATAAGAGGCTGTAATCTTATGTGAATGCAGTATCATTTGAAGGATGCTAGAGGTTTCGTTCTTTCTCCTTTCAACAGCAGTAATGCCAACAGTTGAACAGTGTCACTAAAGAAAATAATGGCAGCACAATTAAGGATAATATGGATAGTACCAAAATTTGATGAAGTAATGCTTTCCAACCCTACTCCTGGACCATACTCTCGCCCTACACACCCTTTGGGTTCATCTTCCTTCTACAAGCCTCTTCCTTACAAAAACGTATGTCAAATTTCAGCAGGACAGATCTCATCTATTGTCACAACTGAATTCTCGCAACTAGCAACATGATTTTATGAGGAGTTAAGTATAATGCCAACTCTGGAAACAACCTGGGGAAATCACGGAAGATGTATGAATGTTGCAAGAGACCTGAGGAGTGAAGATCAGGTTTCTACGAAGAAGAGATTTGCCAACGGAGGTCGTATAGAAGATGCAAGGGCACAGCAAGTGCCCTTACACACAGAGCAACAGCAAGTGCCCTTACACACAGAGCAACAGCAAGTGCCCTTACAGACAGAGCAACAGCAAGTGCTGGAAAACTAAACGCATCCTGCATTTCTCCGCGATTTGTGGTGCCAACTATTATTATGAAAATCAAGGACAAGAATGGGTGCAATGTTGTGGCTCTTGTTCATCCTGGTTCCATGAGGAATGTGTCGAGCTATTGGGAGACTCCTTCTATTGAAATGAGTGTAGCTTAGGATATAAGGGCAAGTCTTAAATAAATGTTGTTTTTCTTTAAGACTAATAATTTGTCTTAATTTAATAGTTTATCTGATTTCCATCACTTAATCATTTTTAATTTATCGATACAAAATTGGACATTTTTTGAGATACAATTCGTTTAGCAGCAAAGTTTTAAATTAATTCATTATCATTTGCAAACATGTAATCTGTGTAAAAAGGCATATCCATTTGGAAAAGGTAAATGTTAATATAACAGTTTCTCTTATTTTTTTTACCATCCAGTTTACCCATATATCCAGCAATTGCACCCATAATTACTAAACTTTTGTCAAATATGGGCAATTGCGAAACTTGTTTTGGAGCGTTTTTTTATACACACAGCAAAAAGAATTATAGATTCATATACCGTTAGAAAAATCACATACTCTAAATTTTGAAATATCTTAATTTCAAAAAAATAATAAGTGTTTTTAAGTAGTATAGTTTCAATTAAGTGTGTTTTGGCACCTTTAGTGTAGTTTAGTTTTTTTTTAAGTGTAGTTCACCTTTTATAAAAAACCCATTAAAATGCATTTTCAAAATCATCGTTCCGAAAGTAATCAATCACGTTATAAATTTAAAAACTATACTTAGTAATAGATCAAAGAATTTAGTGTTAAACTATTCCAAATATAAATATGTTTACTATTTATAAAAAATTTTTAATTATTTTTTCTAATGGGGCTGCGCATATATTGGTATTTTAAACCATTGCAGACCTAGTACTTTCCCCAGGAGCTGGTTTCACTTTTTAACGCTGCACCATATAGGCGATACTAATTACAGCAAGCAATTTTTGATCCCCCCAGTTTCTTTCACAGAGGGAGGCACCTGAGCTCTTGATGATGCGAACCAGTATTAGGATTTAATTTTTCCAAGAGCATCCAAGCCAAACAGACACTCTAGGGAGATTTTGCATGCCGCATAATCATACGGCATGGCCGCTGTCAATTTTCCTTTAATTAAAAGTGCAGATTATAGTTGAAATAAATGACAAATTTTGTTAAATGCGTCTTTTGAGCGTTTTGTATGAACAATACATATTTGAATACCCACCGATATTATTTTTTCTCGCTTTTTAAATCCCAAATGTACCATTTAAATAAACATTATAATATTAGTCGGTTAAAACTATAGAAATATGACAAATAATTGCGAATTTCTCCCTTTTCCACAGAATATTTATTCCCTTAAAAAGTTGCTAAAATAAAAGTAAATTAGATTTAGACGTGACTTTAAAGTTAAATTATCATAACACTACTTAATATTGTTATAGTTGAACTTTTATAATAATTTAAAACTGATAGCAGCTTACAGAAATTTCAGTATTTAAGCAATGCTTCTTTTAATCAAACCTTTTAAATACCAGATTAGTCAAGGCAATGATTAATGAGAATTAATATTTAAAACTCATATTAAGTACAGTTGAGGATTTTTTTTTCTAAAAACACGTTTCATTACATTCCTTAAACAGACTGGTAAGATAAACAATTATGTTTATCATCGAATAAATTATAAATATATCGCAATTTTTAACAAATATGAATTTAAAATATGCGATTGTTTAATTTTATATTTTATTTATTCATTAACTTCTCTATTGATTGTACAATGTTCGTTACTTGTGTATTGATTTAAATACACAGGTAAAATAAATTATTTCATCAGGTTTTATAAGATTCCCAATGGATTGCAATAATATTCCAATTCCGCATTATCTTACAAATAACACAGAGCAAATACACTTCCTAATACAATAGAATAGTTTATTTATTGCTAAGTGAAATATATTTGACTAATATATTGAAAGGTATATTTATCTAATTATTAACTTAGACTGACATCTTAGATACTATTTTAAGAATTTATTTTTCTTTTATGACATATATGACCTTATAGAATTATCAATTATACGATGTCCCGTTGTTTCTACATATTACATTTGTTACCTTTTAGAATTTACTTTGTATTTTTAGCTATTTTTTATGCTTTCGTAACATTTTTGAAACAATTTTTGATTCTTGTTAATTAATAAATGGTTTTTATTTTGATTCTTTTCAAGCTATCTTTTCTATATTAAGTTTTATGGTTCCCTTGAGAGAGAATTTATTAATATCGAACTATAAAACAATACAAGGGCTATTGGTTACAGATTTCATAATTTTGAACCTCATTCAAGAGACGATGATGCCTACTTCTCCTAACTACCATATCATTCCAACGGGAGGACATTCAGCCGCGACAGATTTAATATGCTTTGACTGCCTCTACACAATGGGTCTTTAGGACACCAAGGACTCGAGCACGTGACACCCCGGCGACGAGATTATGACCATAACCACTAGATGACCGTGGCTACTAAAGTCCCTCGAAGCTGTTGAAGACACCAAAGAACAATATTTCAAGAGTCTTTCAACAAATGATACAAAAACAATTTACACTACTCTAATCTTGTTTTCTAATATGAATATATATTTTAAATGAGAGAATAATGAAAAGTCATGAAGACCGAAGAATTAAAATTTAATTAGTTTCAAAAAATTTACCCGCAATATTTCATAATACTGCAAATAAAATAAACTTTGCCTTATATTCTAAAAACACCTGATAACATTTATTTCTTCAATAAAATATGTGAATTTCCATTGGCATTGTAATCTGAACTGGAGGTTTTTGCTTTCCTTAAATATTTTGTTTCAAATATTCATATATTTAAAGAGAGTGAAATTTCCATTTAAAATCTGATTTTGGAAAAATGCTTACTCGCAATACTTACTTATTACTCGCAATATATTAAAATCAAAACATTAAAATATTCATCTTTATCATACACAATATCATTTTTTTCTAAAACAAGAACATTTCTAAACATAAATCATTAGCTTCACCAAAAAATAAATAACATTTTTAAAGTTAATCAAATAATTAGATTAAAATTAAAGTCCTCTTAAGTAATACCTTTTAAAAATAATTAGTTATATTTGACAGTTTAAAAAGATTTAGTCAGTTATTCAAAAAGAGAGAGTTGAATTCACTACCACATATTAGAAGTAATGTAATGTCACTTCTTAGCTAACTGTTTGTTCCCTTTATTTCCTTCCCCGGCCTCCTAAGCGAAGAGACGCGCAATATGGCCTCTTCTTCAATGCAGGCTATAGGTAATACAGCTATTTCAAATGGTGCTTCTTGTAGCTGGATTTTTATTTGGAGCACCTAGCCCGTCAGGGCTTTTATCTCCTATCTAGAGGGTGATTGGAACATAAATACTTTAAAACTTGCCCATTTTAGATTTTTAAGAAAGAAGAAATAAGATAAAAATAATTTAAATTAAAAATACAATTACAGAAATAAAATTACAATTACATAGGATAAGATTACAAATGCCGAGAAACTTTAATTTGAAACAGAGAGTTAATGATGTTCAGAGCTTAGAAATGAATATGAGATTCCCTCGGCCAATAGTGGCTTAGGGTGGTTGAGCTGACTGCCCAATGGGGTTGCAGCTTATCGTGGCATGTTGTGTCCGTGAGTGGTGTAAAGTCATTCTCCTTTCCCGCGTAAGCGAGAGGGAGTGATCTGATTGGATGTTGCATTAATGTGTTGACTTCGGACCCGGAGTGGGTACCGTCGCCGTGTCCGTGAGCGAGGGCTGCCATCGTCCGTACGGATTTTGGAGCCCTCTGATTGGTTGTTGCTGTCTGTGGTGAAAAGTGTTGCTGGAAATGCTAGATAGAAGAACTAGGTACAGATTTACCTGATATAAAATGTTTAATTTAAAAGGATGTTTCTGGGTCTATCTGTGATGTGTGTTGGAGTATACTTCTCGATCTTTTGGATCGAGGGATTATCAAATGCTTCTTAGGAGTGGAAAGGATGGCCTGCTATTCTGAGGTGGAAACTCCAAGACTTGTATTCTATGCGACGGACTGACATATCAATTTACGACTTCTTCCTTTTGTCACCCGTTTCTTAATTAGTCACCCCACCCTCCCTTTGTGAAGATCTCGCATCTGTTGCCGGGGGGGGGGACCGGCTTTATCGCTGTTTTTCCAAAAATATAATAGAAAAAAAATGTTTTGACCTTCTATATATTTATCTAACATTCCTCCCCTCCCTAATTTCGCAATTCCTTTTAAAAGTGGTTCCCCCGTGTATACTTTTTCTTTTTCAAAGTCTTTCCTTCTCATTAGAAGATAGCATCGGTGTGTGTCTGTTTTTCGTTGTGTGTATTTGCATTGTAATTTCAAAGAACTGTTACTGTGTTTTTAAGAATTTTAGGGAGTGTCCCTCATTCGGGACCTTTTTGTATATGTATTTCGTTTAGTATACAAATAAAAAGTAATTTATCGGAGGGTCAGTAAGCTGTTCGAAACCCTTTGAGTGAGCTCAATTCTCCCGAGTAAATAAGTAAGACATGTTGCAACAAGATAGTTGTGTGTCCGGTCGTTACTTTGTGACGAGGTGGTTGAGAGCAGGGTGCCGTGTGCAAGTTGGTGTTCCTTCCAATTAGAAATTAAAGGAGCGTGAGAGAGCCCCACAAAGAAGATTTAAAGAGGCTGATTGGAAAGTGAATGGGAGACAGGCCTTCGAAAAAAGTGCAAAATAAGAAAGCGAACTTCTGCCTGACTATTTTGGCGGATCTTGGACGTTACTAGATCCAGTGGAATAAGTCTACATGACACAACGATACAAAGAATCTGATTCTAGCTGTGTAAATTTTATTAGATATGGAAACAATATGTAAGAATATTTTAATTCTTAATTGTAAATAGATATGTCTATTTACAATTAAAAATTGCCAAAAAAAGCAGTTTTACTAAAGTTAGGCTATCCATTTTGCTACCAAGAAATTTAAGACAATCTGGGGTCAGTGCGTTGCAATAAGAACTGAATTACAATTAAATATGGTAGTAAGCTTTCGATTAAGACTCTAATATATTCATACAGTCAAAAGTACTATATCCTACAACTAAAACGTACAAATGTAATATTCTTATGAAGATTCATCTTAGTCTTTGGGAAACTGGAAACATTGCACGAATCAGTTATAAAACCATACAGATTTTTGAAGGAATAAATTTTCAATACTATCAGCTCGAGGGCATTGCCTCATTCAGGTATAAAAGTATTAAGTCGCTTAAGAATTCCTGTTATCTTCCCTCTCTGACAAGGAATAACCAAGGGGACATACTCAAGGTAGATACTAGCTACTTATGTATATTTATTCTTTTATTCTACTTATTAATCAATATTGCCTTCCCTTATGTTACATCATGATTACAGGCGTATATTCAACAATTATTTACATGATTTGAAAACTAGCAAATGTTTGACACACTTCAACTATGACACTTATGACCCAGGCTATGTCACATAATTACTAACCAGCCCGTATGATAGATGCAATCGAATTAGCTGAACAGAATGTCAGATTTTAGTCTCAAAAGCACTTGACAGCATTATAAATGCAACGGGTTGTTGATTGCATTAATATCATGATTTAAACACTGCATTCTTTCTATAAGAAAATCTCTTTTGGTGTTTAAACTCTCATAGCAAATACCAGTTTTGGCTTTTAGAAGCAGCAAATATGTTTTTAGAAGGCTAAGGTCAAGAGATAAGTCAAAGTCATTGCCCAAACCTCGTTTCAAGGTCTATCAAAGATAAACTTTCCAAAAGACATCCATCACTGTCAGAGGGAAGTGTCCTAAATTTATAGTAGTTTCTTGCTAAGTTTGGAAGTTTCCAGTATAGTAATGTATTTCGTATATTATTGAAGATTCCCGTGTTCCAAAATAAAAGAAATGTACTTTAAAGTGCAGTAAATTATTTGAAAAACTGGTGAACAGTTGATTTAGACTTTTTAAAGTAGATTGTTCTGTATAATATTATTGATTTCGTAGTAATCCATATGTTCTTGAATATATGGATTACTCAAATTTGAATTCATCGCATTTCTATATAAACTTTCAGCGTTTTATTTCAATAGTCTGCTGCATCCTGATGTTCTTTTAGCTGTACGTAAAAATACTATTTTATTTCGGTGTTTAAAAATCAAGTAAATAATTATAAGTATATATAATATAAGAGGCTGCATATTATATAAAAACCCAACTTAGGAAGTGTTTGAAGGAAGAAATTTATATCTTTGGCTTACTTTTTTTAAAAAAAAAAATTCTTAATATGCGGTGAATCCAATCGGTGCCATGTTTTTATAACAAAAAGACATCGTTAAAACGATACCTTCCAAAGCATCTAATAGCTATGACTAGAGTAATAGTGTCACATTTATATTATTACGAGAAAGAGTTTTCCAATAGGAGTTAAGTTAACGCATATTTATAAGAAGTCGAATAAATAAACTAACATTGAGATGATAAATTGACTGTATTATCTTCTCCGAAAGAAATATAAAATTGCGAAATCAAAATCAATATTATTTGACTTATTAACGAACTTAAAGTGTATCAGAGATTATGTTATTGCCATATTTGTTTTGTTTTATCTTCACGGTTTTCATCAAAACCATTTTTTTCCTATTTTTTGTTGTCTTATCTTGCTTCTAGTAACTGAAGAGAAAATGTTGTTTTCATACCAGGTAACACGATTTTAATGATTCCCTTTCAAAATGCTGGACATCGTTAACTAAAGAAAAAAAACGATAAGAAATATTTTTATGTATTCATTTTTTATTTGAAAGTCATTGATGTGACTTTTCGATGGGTTTAATCGAAACACAGGAATGATGACAACACCATTAATTATGATGTACTATTAATTTAAAAAAGGCAATACAAATAGGCGTTTGGACGGTAAAATGATAACTTTCAAAAGTTATTTAGTTAAGAAACACGAAGCATACTTTCTTTTAAAGAATATTAATTGAAGTGACAGTTATAATCGTACCATGCCTGAAATCGATAACTTATTGTGTTTAATTTATTTTTTAAGAAAAAGATGCTAATGAGAAAAAAGAAATTATTGATTACTGGTATCTATAATCCTAAGCAAATAAATTTTTCAAAAAAGCCAAATACTTTTTGTGATTATAAATGGAAAACTTTTTTTGTTGGAATGCAGCAAACATTTAGATTTTCCCAATTTTACAAAATGGCAAGTTTTAAAATGTTATAACAAAAATCGTGAAAGTAAGATATATGAATGTTATATTATTGTTTTGAAAATAGACGTAATATTCCTTTCATGTAAATCAGTGTGTCTAAACTAACAATGCATACTGTAGAAAGTGATAAATCATTATTAGATGATAACATATTGAACTATTTCTGGTTAAGAATCGGGCAGTAAAACGCTAGAGAACGATTCTCAGTAAACGCAATAAAAATGCTATTTACACTAATCACATTCTTATTGCATCCGAATAGACTAGGCTTTACTCCACCCACTTATCAGGAAATGAAAAAAATAACTTTCTTGCATTTTTAGATTTCTTTAAAAATTTTATTTATTTGTATATATACCCCACATATGTTTATATATATATAAGTATGATTTGTGTACACTTAACAGTTTAAAAGTAATTTTTCAGGCACTGAAACTTCACTAACTGAAAATTAGTGTTGAAACGAACTGTACGATATCCTAACTCTTATCATATAATTTATTTACTATGTCTTCATCTACAATGAAAGATACTGATTCCAACGAAGGCTGTGAATATCGCGAATATCAGTAGGAATTTATTGGTGTGTTTGTCAAATATACGCGGTGGACACTCCAATAAGAACAAGCAACCGGTGTTAGTGTTGATGGCACCAATCTTGAATATTTTCTGAAAAGAAGTTAATTTTTTTGTTAAATAAAGCTTTTTGTTAAAAAAAAATCTCTTTGATGTTCTTTCATTTTGTCTCTTTCATAATTTATTGAAATTATTTTCATGGAAGTAGCACATATCGACCTCGAACGCCTTACAGCTTGAGTCCCAGCTACAAATTATATGATGATTCATGCTTTTCTCTAGTTGTGTTCTCTCGCCCTAAATATTAAACATATTATGAATTTGGAAACTTGTATAATAAGCATCTTGATGCATTTGTACGTACATTATTTTTGTTTAAATATCTAGTTTTTATAGATGAATGCATTTTCTTCGATTAAATTCCTTAATTTGTTTAATTGAAGAGGGTAATTGAAATTTTTTAAAATATCTTTTTTGAATGATCAATTTTCATTTACTTATATACAGGTAAATTAACAGATTTTAGTGTTAAAAGTAATTTTCAACAGGTAATTAAAAATCTTATCGGTATATTTTATAGAAATACAAAAAGATATTCACATTCCAACGAAAGATACTCTTTCAAAAATCCTCAAAACTCACAAATACCCACACAGTTTGTATATCTTTAATGTTAAGCAAGATATATTATCATTTTTATCTGAATAATTAAAATTTATCTTTAAGAAAACAAATTAAAATATTTATGTTTTATTAAATATATCATATAATTGTTTGAAATAATAATAAAATGAATTTAATTACTTACAAATCGACATTTAACTTAGGCATTGATTTAGAAATCACATTCCATCTTGTTTCTCATCAAAACTTATGAGAGGAAACCAAAATATAAAAAGAATACCAAAAGTAATTTATTTTAAAATTATTTAGAACATTTAAAAAAGTAAATTTTTATTCTAAAAACGGAAGCACTTAGTTTCATTGGGAAATAATACATTTTTTTTCCAGTATATTAAAAGAAAAAAAACTCTTTGGATGTTTTAAAAAAAGGTGTACATCATTATGGTTAACTAGATTTTTGAAATATTTTTGCTTCATCAAAATAATATACATATGTAACAGAATCTAATGAGGAGTATCTTCAATTTATCCCTAGAGTAAGTTCAGAAAAGCACTCGAAAAAAAAAGAGAGCTTAGAAACAAAATTTATTCTGCTTAAATATTTTTTTAATAATTTTTCAATATTTGTTCCAATATTTGCTTTCATTAAAGAAGTCAATTAGTTTCTTGACAAAGTTTCTTATAATCAAGAAACTGTTTTTTTCTACTATATAAATAAATGAAAAAATATGAAGTGAATGAAAAATTTATTTCATGTCAATGAAAAGTATAATCTTAAAAAGGCCGCTTTGGAATATTATCGTAGTCAGTGGAGTTATCAGAAAATATTAAATTGCATTTCTATTTAATTATAAATATACTTATTTATAAAGAAAGATATATGAAAAAAAGCAATATTGGTAATATGTAAATGTTCAAAACGCTTTTTTGAAAGAGTATTTTCGAAGATTTGTTAGATTCGTAATTCCGGAAAAGATACATTATGCTTTTTTTAAACAATTATTAAACTTTAGTTTAATGATATTCCTGCTGAGGCTTTGAAAATTTGTTCGGGTGCCAGCAAATCTGAAGATGGTAGAGCATACAAAGTGGTATCTTCATCAGTAAGTACCAGGGGGGAAAGTACCCAAAACACTGATGTTTGCTTTGTTTTCAGGTCAGAAATTATAGCTTTCGGTAAGGCTCTGGAGTATGCTGTTACTACCGATAAATGCAATATTTAGATATTGACTGACAGTAAAAATGCTATACAATATCTAAAGAATTGGCCAAACATTTATAATAAACCTGATCAGGATATATTCTAGTACTTCTTTCTGGGCATGGTCCTAGCAAACCATTATGCCTCCAGTGGATACCTTCCCAAATTGGGATGTACGGTAATAAGACTGCAGATGCACTTGCAAGAAATTGGTGCGATGTTCCGATCACAAAATCTGCAGATCTAACACCTTCGGAAATCTACTTCCTCCCATAAAAGTAAATTTTTCCCCACTTGGCTCCTCCTGCCATATCGTATATGGTATGCTGCTAATCACCCAGGAGTATCTCAATTGTGCAATGGCCCTAGGGCTCTCCAATCAACGAGGTTTAGAAATGAGCATTTGAGACCTATGAAGTTCAAGAATTTTTTCATCAATGTTCTTGTTCCTCTTCTGCCAGCCCTTCTCGCTTTCTTGCTTATTTAGGGACTCCTGAAGGTATTTGATAGCTCAGCAGGAGATGATTTTTGAACTATTCGTGCGACGAGTTTTTTTTTGTTTGTTTTGGATTTGATGTAGGCTTTCATTTACCAAGGAGATTAGCAGAAACAAACTTAAGTTTTTCTCTGGTCATAGTTTCCAAAAATGGATAATTGTAAACAAGGAAAAACACTGATGTAAAATAATGTCATTTCGAGTACAATGTTATGCTATATATTTTTGCCATAATATAGATCAAATAACATCATGGATACATAGATTCAAGTCTTTGAAAATATGCTTAAGACAAGCTGTAGAACGAAAAAATTGCAACTGAAATGCAGCGCATTCAAGTACACAAAGAAAATAAACCAAATAAAATTCATAAAAAACTTGTTCAATCCATGAAAAAATTCATAAATTCAATTAATATATCTACAACAAAATGTCATTTAAAAATAATTAAAACATCAAAGATTTAGTTAGGGGAAAGTACCTTTAGATTTGATAAAGGCACCAAGAGCTAATCTAGACTCGGAGTAAATTTAATACATCTTATATGAGTATAAGTGAAGGACAATTAACAATATAAATTATCCCATTATTTGTGTGACATGTTAATAATACATACGTTTTATTAAAAACACTCGCTTAAAAAATTGTGACAGCCTTAATATATATAATTTCCATATTATATATATATATTACAGCAGGTAAAATTGGCGTCAATTTGTGTGTGTGTGTGTGTGTGTGATGGCTCACTTAACATAGATAATTGCCTTCTAAAAATTCTAATTTCCTCTTTTCTGATGTTCTTTTTTTGCTATAAATTTCTTCATAAAATTAGCGTACATTATAAATTTTTCAAAATTTTGCTTAAAGGTTTTCAGGTATAATAAACGATTATCCTAACAGGAAATGAGTGCATGAAATATTTCATAAATTTTCTGCTTAATATTGTTTGAAACCTTTTGCTCTGAAACCTGATCGATTTATTTCATGCTCTAAGTGCACACAGTAATTAAAAAAACTCAATTGTGTAGTTTTTTAAAAAGAATACGAACAATAGTGAACTACAAGATACCAATATTTCTACATATTGAAATTGGTCAAGTCATGAAACTTGCAAAGTCAAGATTTCACGCACTTCGCTCTTATAGAATAAGCAATATTCAAGGCCATATTTACGACCAAAAATCTCGGAATCTTAAGAATAATAAACTAATGTAAGGCCCATTAAGAGATTTATAATTTCCTTTTTAGTTTATAATTTTTAAGAGGTCTTAAGACGTTATTGAATACCATTCCACCAAATTTCAGTCATGCGGTGAACACCTAACATGCTCAAATTTTCTGTTTCCCTTTAAAGAGTATTGGTGCTTAGAGCCCCGGAATCTCGGTGTATCTTCAAATCCCTAAATCCCGCGATTAAATTAGCTAATTCCTGGATTTATTTTTTGTCTAAATTATATTTTGAAATTTTTATCTCAAATTTTTTTAAGAATTTAATTCTCCGAAAATTTATATTTTTTTTAATGAAATACGTACGTAGAACTTTTTTGTGCAATCATTAGTGTCATCAGTAAAAAATCTTATGCAGCTCTCAATTCTCGTATGGGAGAATATGATGCAGGTCTAATTGGTATATTGCAATACTTATACAATAGTATAAGCAATGTTTCGGGAATGCATTTTTACCCTGTTCCTTCTACAATAAATTAATAGTGGTCCTTCTTGAAAGACTTTAAGCTTGAAATCCGACAACATTACTTACAGCTCATGTACTCTTCTATTTCAAATGAGGTAACACTTGAAATTAATTGGCATTCTGATTCAATAACTGAATCAATTTGTAAACAAAAACCATTAAGTGAAGCAAGAGAACTGGACAAAGTTAATAAATTTGAGACACTCCCATCAAACATTCAAAAAGAAATGTCTCTTTTTGAAAATGGAGTGAGACTCGGAAAGAACATACTCCTATATATTTGACGATAAAGCCTACTAGTGTAGTGTCTGAACAAGCATTTTCTTCGGCCTGACAATTTGTACCCAAAAAAAAGAAGCCGTTTGAACGATGAAATATAGGACGAACTATGTTTTTAAAAGCTTATTTACAGAAATCCAAGAAATGAACAAATGTGTTTTTTTTTTAAATTTCATTGTTCAATATGTTTATTTTTGTGATAAATGAAGCTTTACTTTGATTCATTTCTATAAATAATAATATTAAACCATTTTTAATTAGGTTGTGACGGGTGCTTACGCGTTTCACTAACCTTCTCTTATAAACTTTTAAATTGTAATTATTTTAACCAATCCCCGCTGAGAGCTGAAAGTGTGACTTATGCAAATAAGATAGTTTCGGGTTTAGCGAGTTCGAAAGAGATATAAAAGGGAGAAATGAAATGAAGAGATGAGGATGACTCCGTGTTTTGATAGAGGAGTAAACTACGTGATTGCTTAAGAAAGTGTTTCTAGGAGTTTAGTTTAACTAAGTGAAGTTTGTTAGCGGAAGGAAGATTATTGAAAAAGATTCATTAATTCGGTTCGGACGTAATTGAAGATATCCTGGATTGAAGCCACTTCATAAATTCTACTAGTATTCAAGTTTCATTCTGAAGGAGATATCAGGTCTGTGATTTTTGTAGATTAGATTTAAATGCTTAGTTTGATTGTATGCGTTATTCCCTCGTGGTATCAGTTAGTATTCCGTCGTTCATAATTGAACTCTGATCTCACTCCATGATAATTTGTTGTTCTTAAAGTTTGATTATTAATTGTGTATTTCTATCATAAGGAAATAATAAATAACTGATTTATTATTTGCGTAGTCATTAATTATGAATCCGACATATCCAAATATAGTTAATGTGCAAAGGGAAATTAATAACCCTAGAGGTAGTGAGAGACTACGACAAGGTTTTCAGTTTTATTATGTAATTTCAATTATGCTAATATGTAAGTATATTTTTATAAATAGTCCAATTCTAATCTCGGGATTTGGATAATGTAACACCAAAGTTCTGCGATTCAATATATAACAGGAGATTTCAAACTATAGATAGTATATTTTAAATTTTGAGAGTTACAGAGAAAAAAAAAGTCAAAAACCATCGTCAACAACTTCACACTTTTTGACATTTATATACATAAGCGAAAATGATTTGCTCATCAGTATTAAATGCATTTAATTCCTTCCAATTAACCTATTAAACCCTTTATTTATAAAAAAAATTATTAATTTCCTATTTCATAATAAATATGAAAAGAACAAATATATATACAAAGAATTACACAATGCAAGCGTTTTTCGATAAGAAACAACTACTTATCACTAATGGGAAGTATCTAATGTTATTTATCAATAGTAGTTAGTAACATTAGCACTTAAAAACGTTGTGCTCTTTTGTTTCTCAAGAGTAATTTGAAAGAGAAATACTTGTGGACATATAAGAAATACCGCAATATAAGAAAACTACTACTCCAGTATCATTTCGAGAGCAATCATAGCGATAAAATACAGCTTCTTTGGCAAGAGAAGCGATACTTACGATTCTCATGTTTATAGGAAGGTGTGATTGATGCTTGGAACTTATTCCCTTGATCCAGATCACTACGAACAGAGAAGAGATGCATCTCGACTTATTGTTGTAAAAGCAATTTAAAAAATTATCTGAAGAAAAAATGGTGGAAATTTGAGCATTGTGCGTTTTGTTTGACTAGATATTGATATTATAAGAAATAACTAAATTTTTTTTTAATTTATTTACAAATTATATGAAAATATTTGATATCAACCCTTTTTAAACAAGAAATGAACATATCTTGGTATACTAAAATCATTTATTATTACTTGTATAACTTACAGTTGAAATGACACCGAAATATATTATCAAAATTCATCTAATCACATTTCGTATTATTTTTTTTAAAAAAAATTCTTAATATTTGCATTTTAAATCTGATATTGTTGACATCAGTAATATTTTTTATGAATCGTTATCAATTCAATGTTAAAAAAATATTTTTTTATTTATTCTCTTTTAATCCACTAGGTGAGACTTTAAGTTTTTTTTTCCATATATTCTTCAAAAAAATCGTTTACTGACTGTTGTGATAGGCTTTTACTTATTATTGTTAAGGGGAAATCGTGTTATCTTGACTATGTAGATCTAAAAGAATTATGATTTGAAGATAAATTTATCACACAAGTAACTTAATACTTACAATTTCTTTAAGTGTTATTTAAATTAAATTGTCAAATATAAATAATTTTCTAGCAGTTTCACATAGTAATGCTACTAAATCACTGTATTTTTAGATATACTGTTTTAAAAAAAGTTAAAAAAAAAGCTAAAAAGTTTTTAAAATATTCCGCCATATTACACAAAGAACCGAATATAGCCTAAAGTTGTTACAATTTTTTACTATCTCTTACTAAGCAACAGCCGATTAAACATATAAAAGCAATGACAAATTTTGAAAAGGAATGTCCTAATTAAGATTGCAAGCTAATTAGTAGATCAAAGATAATGCTTCGGGTAAGAGCTAAACTGAATTTGATGTCAAAAGACACAAAATAGTCGGATAGAATTCAGTATATCAACTGCTTTTTAAAAATAGCTAAGATAAACTTGTAGAAGAAAGAGAACAACGTATAGAATATTCTAAATATTTGCATATATATATCAGTGATTTTTGTAAAGAAAATAAAATAATTCAAGAATAAATAAAGAAAGGTACCTAAATCTATTGAAAAATAACAACAACACTGAACAATAAACTGTACACTGGACAACACCCACAACACTGAATGAAATTTCAATAGAACTGTAACGGATAAAAATAAAGGAAAAATTTGTTAAAAAGAAGTGTTCCTTTGCAGTCAGTGTTTATAAACAAAACTCGGTGACGCAACAGTCCGTGAGAGTCAGACCATATGCGTCCAACTCAGTTTTTGTGACCTGGAGTGCTGAGGTGCTAGATCGGATGTTCCGGTCAGATGGTCAGTCTGACGCAAACCCCAATGTTGAGTTCCCAAACAAGTTCGGTATTCATTTATCGACCCACTTCAGGAATGAAAGGCTGAGTTGACCTTGACTAACCCGGGACTTGACCCCTTACTTACTTACTTGGGAGAATCAATCCCACCCAATGGGTTTCGAGCAGTGAATCGACCCTCCGAGATGTAACTTTATTAATGTAAACAAAATAAATCTACTAAGTGTGGACCTATGGCGTGGAAGGGCCTTACACTACCACTCAGTCACTTGGCTTCGTGTGCGGCGTTTATATTGAATATAAATAAACAGGGCTAGCATAAATAGATCATGCATTTTGAAACTATATGAATACTATATAAATGGTTTGGTGAGTATTGTTTTTCCACACCTCACTCTTTCATTGGCACATCCCAATTCATAACTATCTAAACGATGAAGTTCCACATCTCTGGATTGGGCTTATTGGTAAGAATGACCTAGCTTTTCCCCTTGGCCTGCCAGATCCCCAGATTCAACGCCCTGAGTCTTCTTGAGGAGGTGCCCCCCCCCTCTACCGTAATGCTTAAGTCAAGCTCGAAGAACGGATGAAAGCTGAAATGCTGAAAATTGACAGGACTATGTTACAAAAAGTATGGAATGAGCTTGATGTTCACCTGGACGTGTGTAGCGGCACCAAAGTGTGGAACCTATTGAACGTTTGTAGAAGGCGTATGAACTTGGTGTATTCGGGGTTCTTTTCAGTTGTCTTTCCCGTGTGTAAGTGGTATACTTTTAAAAATATAGCCTTTTGAAAATGAATGAATCATTTATACCAACCCTGCATAGCTGAATGTTTTACACATATCTACAATTATAGTACCGAACATTTAAAAAAAAAACGATATTATTTCACAAAAACATTAAATTATCCTAAAATAAAGAACAAGACTAAGATTCTAGAACATTTCAATGACTCTCAGGAAATAATAGCAATTCCTTGAACGCGTGATATGTACCAGAACAACATATAATGATACACACGTATTTTAACGTCGACCTCAATTTTGTGAAATAAAAGACGTCACCAAATGGAGCAATATATAAATAATGGTTGAAAATCCTTCCGTGGCATGTTCAAACAGAATAATCATTAGGATGGTAGAATTTAGTGACGTTTTATGAACGACAGTGTATTTGGTTTGGTGAAATTAGTCGATGGTACAATACGTGTGAAGTTAAACAATTACAAGGAATTCCTGAAGCATGCTATAATATATATGTGGGAATTGATTCCTCAGTTCTCCACCAGAATGCAGCACCTTCGTCCCTGATACCCCCGGCAATCACAGATCATAAAGACAGACAGGAGTTGGACCGGAAACTCTCGCGCAGGAGAGACGTCTAACCGAGGTTCTCTAGGAGAGACCTCAAACTGCTAATTGTCTGATCACGAGTAGGCGACCAGATAGTATTCCATAAACATACGCGAGTGCTGTTTATAGATGGATGAACCCTCTATAACTCTGGAAAATGGAACTCTACCCTTCCTTGTAAATATTTCATTCATGAACCTGTCATACCTCATCTTCACCAAATAAAAGGATATTCTGTTATTCAAGTGGTGTGTTTGAATAAGCCATCCTAGCACACCCTATATATATATATATACATTCTCGTTCATCATTCTTTCACCCTTTATTTGTAGATTTAAATGTTAGATAACACTCAGTAGTTTTTAGACATTATTTCTTATTTATTAAATGAATTGTTGGATCGTATTTATATTGATTATCTATTGTTTTATTTACAAAATCTAATTTTAAGAGAAACATTAATTTCACGGCCAAACCTGATATACAAGAAATACAATTATATTTTAATTTAAAATGAAATAAAATTTTTATTCGCGCAAAGCAAGCAAATTATTTAAACTATATTTTATTTAACAAAATTCAGACAATCTATCATCTCCAGATAAGAAAATAAAATTATTTTATTTAAATTATTAAAGCAGGAAATGCTTATGTAAAAAGCATGAAACATTATTTTTTTAGTGCTTTAACTTATACTGCTGACTTTTTGTGTCAAAATATTCAAAAGGTAGTATTTGATCACATTACGAAACTCTCTTAACTAAAAGGAAAATACTTTTTTTTTATTTTAAGTCCCGCTTAAAGTCTCTTTGATCTTTGCTTAAAAAAATTAATTAAGTTTCTTTAATCTTTACTTTTTAAGGTGTATTAAAGCTATTCTTTCACACATTTTAAGAATGGATAACATTTTTTTGTCACTTAATAAAGAAAGTGCTATTTAATACCAAAAAAAAATGTTAGTGTACTTTTTACTTTTAAATGTACATACATTTGGAACCCTTTTCTTTTATCTTAAACTAATATTAACATAACAGATATAAATTTAAATCTTTGTGACAATATTTATACGTATACCACTAAATAGACTAAACTTTTGACTAAGCTACCACTTATTACTCCCCCCTTAATAAATGTGACAAAAATATGCTATTATACTCTTTTTTGTGTGCTTTTTTTAAAAATTTAATTTGTGATAGATAAATAATTTACAGTTACAAATTTCAATTAAATTAATTTTTGCATTATCTTTGTTTTACATTACTTTTTTTATTGTATATGAGGTTCAACACATAATTTGTAAGTAGCGCATTGGAAATAAAAATTTTTAAAAATTTAGAACTGTTATTATTTTTTTTAAAAAAAAGGTGATAAAATTAAAAAATAAATTTTATTGCCAGGCATATTTTTGCTTACCAAGTAATTGTTAAATAAGTACAAAATATTTAATCGCTGGTTTTCCGTAATTGTTTGAAGCATTCCTTTATCTTGCTGTTTGTATTTATGTAGTTATTTCCAAAAAATGCTTAAAGAAATAATAAACTGCATATACACTGGTGTCCTAAAGTCAAGCATAATTGGTAATTATGTGAATAAATAAGGAACTGTAAATCAGAATGGCGGGAAACGTGATATGCGAGTGTAAAATGGTTATAAAATAAGGAAGCAAATCAAAAGAATGATAATAATTAATTTTATTATCCAAAGTAGCAGTTCGAAAGAAAACTGAGCATAGCAAGGATTCACACTTTAAAGAAAAAGTGAAAGAAAACATTAAAAAAAATACTGATGTTGCAGTTTAATAAGGCGTGTGGCCACCTCTGACAACCAGGCACGCTGCACAGCGATTTACCATACTTGATATGAGATGATGAAAGAGTTGTGGGCTCAAACGGTTCCAGGCTCCTTGGAGTGTTCTCTTCAGTTCTGTAACAGAGCCTGGTGGGTGCAAAAGGGCTGCAATTTGTCTCCCGAGCATATCCCATACATGCTCGATAAGATTTAAATCAGGGGAGTTCGCATGCCACGGCATGCGCTTGATGTTTTCGGTTTCAAGGAAGTCATCCAATCAGCATCGCTCGGTCATGACGCATTATCATCCATGAATATGAAGTCAGGACCGACAGCACCTCGAAATAAGTGAACATAAGGCTCAGGAACTTCGTCTCTGTATCTTTGAGCAGTCACAGATCCCGTGTCAAAGAAATGGAGGTATGTGCGTCCGTCCATCATGATGCCTACCCATACCATTATTCCCCTTGATAAAAAATGATGTCTTTCCATTATGTTTTATGGTTCAAAACGTGTTCCACGTTCATTCCATATCGTTACCCGCCGAGAATCACTACTCAGACTAAACCGGGACTCGTCACTGAACATCACATTGGCCCACTCTCCCACACTCCAATGTTGATATTTCAAACTACAGTCCAAACGAGTGCGTTTATGCTCAGACGTGAGGGGAATGTAAACTGCTGGTCTTCTGGCATACAGGCCAGCATGATTGAGTCTCCTGTAAACAGTTTGTCTAGAAATTCGTATTCTTGTGGCGACTGTGAGCACTGAATCCAGTGCTCTGGTCTTGTACTGTCCCTCTGACGCCGAGCACTTACTACCATATATCGATCTTGGCGAGCTGTTGTGACTCTAGGTCGACCTGATACTGGTTGTCGGGTAACATCTCCCGTTCTTTGAAACATCTGCCACAGTCTTGAGATCACAGACTGGTCCATATTCAGAATTCGAGATACTTCGGTTTGTGATCGTGAGGATTCCAGCATTCCAACGATTCTTCCTTTCGTAAACATGTCCAATTGGCGTCTTTGTACCATCATTCACCTTGTTTGATGGTTAACAACGTTCCTTCGCACAGCAGTTACACGAAAATTGTCTGAACCACCTATGCTGCTTGAATCGGTTTCTCCGCGTTCCGACATGCGCCGGTGTTTCGCGTAGGACGTAGTCGACTGAAAAGTTTTGCATAAACCCAATGTTTCTTCTTCACCCAATTAATATCCGCAAGAAATTTCGAATAATTTTACGAATATTTACTCCATGTTTTTCGCATTTTACGATTTATGCTTAACTTTTGGACACCAGAGTACATTACAGAAGAAAGATGATTTAATTTATTTTAGAGTTCTTTAATAAAATTATGTATTCATCATAAAATTCGATAAAACAAGTTTGATTTACCTTTCCTTAACTGCAATTAGGGAAAAATTACAAGATTCAGATACAAGCTGATATTTTCCTCCCCCATCCTCTTTATATTTTATAAAAGTATATCATCATAAGTATTCAGCTTTTTTTTCTGTATAGTTCAATCTCAATGTCTTTAAATAGCTATTTCTTTGAATTGTTATTTAACTTACGCAATTAAGATCAGTTTAATCTGCACAATTCGAATTAATATAGCATTTATTATCTCATTAAAAAACTTTAATGTTCTGAATTTTGCTTCGGTGATATGATCAATACTTAAAATTAGAAAATTTTGCAAACAAAATTGTACATTGCTATAATATATAAACTATACACAAGTAATCCATGCAACTATACATTTAAATACAATCATCCGAGAGCAATATCAAGAGGCAAAAAAGCGATTTAAGTAATTAAAAATTTCCAGATGCAGTTTCAGATTTCAAATGCAAAGAGAATATATATATGCACAGTAATAAATAATTTAAATTTAAAATCATTACCAAGTGAAAATAGATACATCTCAATTGATGCATCGACTCTTTTTGCACCAAAATTTGATAAAACTATATAAACTCTCAAGTATATAAATTTGCTACATATAAATAAAATTAATTCATAATGAAAAGTTAAAAAGCTCTACATGAGTGAGAAATTTAGTCTGCTTAATGGACAGTCTTACATCATTTTAATTTCTAAGGAAATTCATTCATTAAAATTAAAGAAACGTTCATTGTAGTCGACAAATAAGTGTACCCTGCTAAATACTATCAACTTAAAACTTAAATCCATCTAAGAGTCCAACGACAAGAGTTTTCATTTAAAACTTCTCACGACTCTGTATATTTTTCTAATGGGGTATAACATGTAACTTTGAACAAATCGAAAATTTAATTTCTATTCAAGTAAGTGTTTATCCAAATCTCAAATTCAATACACACATCTGTGGGGTAGATGAATCATCTATGTACACAGCCTTATTTTATGTAGAGAAATTTGCAGATTCACATAATGATTGAAATTGCTAATAGTGTGCATATATAGAATCACACTGAAAAGACAAAGGTATTAAACATTTGTCTGATTTGAGCCCATACATTACAATTTGAGCAACTAAATCCTTACAATTTCAACTGATTTTATTAATCTTTTCAAATTGAATAAAAAAACTTTAAACCGCATGTTATGAGCAATGGAATTTGTTTTGTATATCGAGTATGTTTCATATGAATAAGAATGTGCTTCATGTTTCTAAGGCACAAATTAGTAACTACAAAAATTTCAATTTTTTGTAATATTATAAATGTTACTTAAACACAAGAGTTATATATTATTGTACTTATTCGAAGTAGAAACGCAGGCAACGAAACATACAAAAAAATGGTGAATTATTTCAGGGGTCGTGGTATTTAAAAAGATAGGTAATTTGAAAAATATTAAATAATTCTGAATTATTTTAAACTCGAAAAGTGTATACTTTTAAGCTGAATTATTAATGAATAATTACCAAGTATATTTTTAAAACTGTATAAAGTAAAAGCAAATCAAGCTATATTTAAATCTGAAGAGTAAAGGGGTCTCAGGGGTATCAATTTTTTATCGAAGTGTGAAAATATAAACAATTTTCAAACAGGTATACTTCTTTTAAATTTAAATTAAATAATTCGAATATTTTACGCGTTATTTACCAAGGATTATGGTTTCAAAAATGTACAAAATGTTGAAATATTATCATAATTTTAAAAGTTATAAGCATATGCATATAAGAAATAATTTTGTAATAAATATTAAGTAATTTTTGCGTTGCTCACAGTATTTTATAAAATAGTAGCTATTGATGCATAAAACTTTATAGAATTATAAAATATATCATACTCTTTAAACCCAAGTAAATTAAGAATAATGTAGATTTTGTACGTCAAAAAATTTGAAAAATATTGAAATTTTTTTATAAAAAAATTGAAAATATATATATTTTATTTTAAAAAAAACATAATTTATTCTTCTTTTTATTTAAAATTACTCCAGTGTAATAAGAATACATTTTACTTTATAAATCAAATTCCTAGTAATTAAAGCTACTACGTTTGAAAATAGCATGATCGCCGTAAAGCATAATTAATATTTTTATAGACATATTTCTTATTTTCATATGCTTATATGTTTCAAAGTTACGATTATATTTTAAACATTTTACACTTTTCTGAAGCCCCATTCCTTTATAAATAATGCGTAAAAGGTTCGATTTTTTTAAATTTTAATTTCCAAAGAGTTATATGCATTTGAATATAGTTTATATTTTAGGCCCTCCAGAAAATGTTAACACCCCTAAGGCCCCTGAAATGGCAGAGTTCATACATTTAAATATCTCCATACCTGAAATGAATCATAATATGTACTTAATATTCTGTTATAGGAAATATTATGTAATAACAAGAACATTACAGTGAAACATTATATATTCATGTAGGATGATAATTTTCTTACTAAATAGTATGCATCATTAACGACAGGAGTCTCTAAATTCAATGACCGATGATGATTGTTAGTTAATTATGTATTGTAATCTAAGGGAATTCATTTGAGATGATAAATTTTCCAGTGATTTACTATAGAATTTCAAATTTGCAATATCCTAGAAGTCACAAAGGGCTGATATGTTCCTTATTAAGATGTGATCCAATTAACGGCATAGTTTGTTCGAGCATGGCTGAGCAAAATCCGTTCGAGCGATGTATCGTGGAAGGTCTTAATCGAATAATTTATTTATTCCAAGCCCTGAAAGGCAGTTGAAGTTAGCCATTTGTAAGAATTGTTTCTCACTTTTGTATATTATGGCACTGGAAACCAATGGACCACAGAAAATGTCATTATTTCTTCAGCTTTTAGCGATTCTTTTTACCGCAACCTTTCGGCCTTTGTAGTTCCTTATGTGATGCAATCATGTGATTGCCTTTTTTCCTCCCTTTGTTTTCTGGAGTGATTCTTGTGTATTTTTATCGTACATTGCTTCTTTTTACGGCTCTTATACACTTTTCTAAGAGATTTATCGAGATTTAAGACTGGTACTGAAGAACTTTTTCACAAAATTTTGGAATAACATTTTTCACATTAATCTTCGACATGAATACCTGCAACATTATAGCAAGCCCATCTTTAAAAGTATTTACGTAAGATACCCGAAATAGAAAATAAATGAAGTATGTAAAATAAATTTATAATGAAATATTTGAAGTAATAGTACTACTATATCATTGTTCCCTGTTGCTTTGCTACAAATCGCAGTAAATAAATGTTTCGCTTATAGATTAAAAATGAAATACAGTAACTGTGACCTAAAGTATACAGCTGTAACTTTAAAATGCATTTTTAAACACCACAATACCCTATGCTGGTTGGAAAATACATTAAATTGAAAAACATTTAAAAGCATTTTATTAGAAATCAACTTTACCTTAAGGTAACCGGGACGTTATTCACCTTCGGAAAATCGATTTTTTTTATTTTTATCTTGAAAAAAAAATTTAATGCTGAATCCAAAAATGTATAACATGTATAGGTTTAAAGCTTAATACCCGAGAAATTGCTGTTTTAAAATGTAAACAACAGCTCTATGGCGGTTACAACAAAAGTCTTTGTATCTGAAGAAAAGTATATCTACAAACATTCCCTCACAGAACCAGTTCTTGTAAAGATTAAAAACATAATTTCAAACATATACACAATTTTTAAACATGTATTTAGAGACTTATCTGCAAAAGAACTTTTACTGAAATGTTTGCATGATCGTACCCAAAACTCAAATGAAAGCTTAAATAACTGTGTATGGAATCAAGTTCCAAAAAACCCAATTGTGAACAAAAACAATTTTCAAATTGGTGTAATGGACGCAGTGATATGCTGTAATGAAGATGCACACGCAGGAACAAAATTATTAAGAGCACTAAAAATAAATCTTGGGATAAACACTTGTGAAGGCCTTCGAAAAATTGACAAAGTTAGAATTTGTGAAGCCGAGATGACAGATTAAAAAGCCAACAAAGAGGCAAGACTATTGAAAGACAAAATAAAAGGAAGAAGGATGCTTTAGAAGTGTTCATGTAAGATGAATACAAATCTGGAATATTTTAAATATCAAATTTTAGTAAGCTGTATAATTTTATTTAGTTTTTTTCATATTACTCAAAATGTGCTTTTCTTGTTTTTAGGTACATCCGTAGAAAAATCTATCTATTATATTTTAGTGAAATTTGGTATGAGCTTTTGTATAGTAATAATGCATTTAACGCTACTAACTTAATTCCAGAAATGTTAGTATTTTTATTATTACTGCCCATTTTCTAAAAAAAAATGACCATTTTTATCGAAATTTTAAAAAATTAAGATTCAAATTTTAAAAAAAAATTCTAAGCAATCAAATATAAAAAAACTAGAGCATTTAAATAAAGGTACAATTTTTTAACTAAAACAGCATGATTTGTTGTTTTATATGTTATAAAAGGAAAACTACATGTACCTAATCAACACTATGTATATGAAAGCATCTTTTGAAGTGTACTTTTTCAAATCCTTATATTTCTAAGAACATTGTACAGCTTTAAATATTTTATGTTATAGTGTATTAAGAAAAGTATGTAGAATGTGTCACACAATTTTTTTGTTTATGGAGTCTTTTTGTTTTGAAAATAATGTTCCTTTGAAAATTGAAACTTTGCTTGATTTGTGTCATCGAGAACATCCCGGTTTCCTTAAGCACTGAAGTTAAGAATGAAATTAAATAGAATGGATAGCTTCAACATATTGTAAATGGCAACATTTATGCTTAAAGTACCGATTAGAAAAGTGCATAATTCGTAAAAGGAAATAAATTACTAAAGAGACTTGGATAATGAAGACATAAAAGTACTATTTAAAGCACAAATGTATCAAATCTTTGCATATTATTGAGATAGATTTTAAAAACGTCTACCCAACTAGCGGTTAAAATTATAATATTGTAATGGGTCTATTCCAGTTTCTATTAATCCTCTCAGGTAAATTAACCTTTGTAAGTGCGATTTCAGTTGAAAACCACTTTCCGCGGAGAAGACTGGGTTTTATGTAAATTAGAGTTTCTTTTTAAGTGTTAGTCGAAGAGTAGGCGAGATGATGGTTGAAAGTTGAGATAAAAAAAAAGCGTAGCGTTAGCGACTGGTGGTCATATTGATAATTCAAGTGGAATATTATTCAAGTATTGAAGCAAGAACTCTCAGAAGGTTAGAAAAGTGCTCTTACTTCTATTATGATAAATTTATTAAGGTTGATTCCTCCTCACGTTTAATGATTTAAATGCACTTTCAATTAAGTTTATTATGGCTACTGAATGATATAGTAAATAAAATTGTTTTAATTAAAAAAAATGGTTGATCTTTACTCGAACCCTCCAACGCCGGCAGTCGATGTGACGCGACAACATCTGTTAGAAAAACGAATAACAATTATTTGCTTATTGTACTTATACAGCATAGTGGTAAGAAACAATTATTAAATTTCTTGGTGATTTTCTGGTATACATGATTCAAAAACAATATACTTAGTTGCTGTCACTGGCAACAAAAATGCACCAAGCCGGATAGTCAATGAATCGAATTGGGCTTAAATGACAAATATAGATAAGACATTCCAAGCTGCTTCACGTTTATGCCACACTTCATCAATCGTAGTGCCTGGAAAGCGTTATCGGCAAAAATTTTTACAACCCCATTTTCAATCTGCGTGAGATCAGGAAAACTAGTAGAAAAGACAACAGTCAAATGTCGTCTGTGTAGAAATAAGAGAAGACAAGACGGCAAAATGCATTCTTTCGACATTTTGTAAAAAAAAAATAATAATAATGTTACAGATGTCTCCAAAATAGGGAACAGCCACCTGATCTGATTAATGTAATGCTTGTTATTCCGATTAACGCTGCCATGCAAATCGTCGGTGTTATTCCAAACATTACAACTGAGGTATTTAAAAATAAGACTATCATATAAATGAATTTTTCCTTAATAGATTATGAATTCATAAACGCAAATATAATCATAGACTAATTACTCTTAATTCAATTGAAGTACACTCATGGACACAAAAAAAATTAGCGCACCCAGAAGGAGTCGACAAAATGAAACGAAATTTTACGTACGTAATGATTACTTTTGATATAAGTAAATGATTAGAAAATCAAACAAAAATGATCATTCATTTCAGAGAAAAGGGCAAAAGAACGGAGGAGTTAATACTCTGTTGAATCACCTCTAGCGCGAATGCGCGATACGATACGATCGGGCATTGATGCATACAAGTTCTGCATGATGTTGGAGACATTTCGTTCCATATTTGCTGTAACCTTGCCTCTAATTCGTTCAAACTCGCTTGATGCCCAACTCGCCATTCCAAATATGCTTGATTAGAGACAAATTTGAAGATCGGGCAGACCAAGGAAGGGTAGTAACAGTGTGGAGACAGTCTTGTGATACCCTTGCCATGTGAGATCATGCATTGTCTTGTTGAAAAAGGGCCCTGGGAGCCGTTGTATGAGTGACAACACATGTGTTTGCAGGATGTCATGGGCATACCTCTGGCCTGTCATGGTGCCACGGATCAATACTAGGGGTGACCGTGTATTGTAGGCATTGTTACCCCGTACCATTACACCAGCTGTGGGAGCGGCGTGTCGCTGTAAAGCAAAGACAGAATTGAGGCATTTACCACGGGGTCTCCACACCCGAACACGAGTGTCATCACTGCTGATATTGAATCTGGATTCATCGCTAAAGCCGACCTGACTCCATTCCACTGCAGTCCTGTTTCCTCTCTTGCGTGGTACCACTCCAAACGGAGACGTCGATGGGTGGGCGTCAAGGGCAGCACACGGAATGGGCGCCGCGATCCCAAATATCCTTCCTCCAGGCGCCTTCGTATAGTTCGAGAAGACACAAGGGCCCCTAGTGAAAGTGCTGCCTGTGCATGGAAGACGGCTGATGATGCAGTACGCCTGCATTTCTTACGATGTGGCAGTCTTCTCGACGACTGATCTGTCGATAGCGTCCTGAGCCTGGTCTCAGTGTAAATAACATCTCTCGGATCCACTGGTCCCAACACCTCCTCACAACACAATCAGAGTCGCCTAATTGACTAGCTACTTGCCTAGCTGACCAGCCAGCTTCCATCATACCAATGATTATCCCCCTCTCAAACTGCTACGGCTGCTCATATTGTCTTCGAAAACGGCGTAATGGCATGTCTACATCAACTGTTCCTTTGTAAACGAATCAGCACACTCAATAAGCTTTGGTTACCTGTTTTATACTCCACGGAGAACGACGTTAAACGCCCTGTACCGGCTATGCGTAATGCGCAGTCACGCTGCATTTTTAATAATTTGCATACCTTCACGATTGGTACCTTCATGCCAAATTTCGTTACGATCCCGCAATTATTACTTGGTGCGCAAAATTTTGTCCATGAGTGTGTATTATTCAATTTTCATAATTTCTAAATACATAGATATGTGCATCACTGAATTTAACGTAATGAATTTACTTAATGCGATTTATAATTTTGATCTCACGAAACATTTGTAGAAATTAGAAAACAACATCTATTTAAAAATAACGCGTATTCCGTAAGCACGATACTCTTTTTTTCAGCAGAAATTTTGGAGCTTTGAACCAATGCAGTACAAAACTAATAACAAGTTAAAATTTTTAAAGACTACGATTTTAAATTACAGTCTAAGGTCAACGAATAAGTCAGAAAGCCGTTCAAATACCACTCTGGAAAATACACAAAACGAACCTATCTAAAGGGATCAATCAATGTCAAAGAGGAGTGTCCTAAATCGGTTGTGTATTACTGGCTGCTTTGAGATGTTGCTTATTTAGAAATTTAGAGAAATATAATGCATTGTATGTTTGAGAACAGTGGTGTACCGTAATTTAAAATATACACAGGGGATGTTTGACGAAAGTATGCAAAAGTAAAGAACAATTCGTTTTTTTAATAAATAATTTAGATTATTTTAATTTATGTGTTAATGTAAGTTTATGTTCTCTTTTTTAGCTCAAAATTCTCTCTCTTATAATAAAATACTTTAATTTTAATGCACAGTATACTTCACCTTTTTAGTTCAATTAAATTAACTCCTTTTTGACGTTTTAAATTCAGGTCTTGTGATTTCTTTTGCTTCTAAAATATTTAAATAATCAACTAGAAAGTCTAAGAATGTACATAGTAAAACCATGTAACTTAAGTAGTTAACGGATAAGATAGCAAGTTACACAAATTTTTGTATACTTTCTTTAAAAGGAAGGAATTTTCGAAGATTTTTAAAAATAACTTTCTTTATTTTCTGGTGCTATTTTTAAAACAATTTGTTTAAGATATGATATATCAAGAATCTAATTTGTTATAATTTGTATTGCTACAATATAATGTATAGTCTAGTTAGTGATAAAGTAAATGTTCCTTAATATATAATATCTTACTTCAAACATATAAAAACATTATTTTAACAAAAACAAAAAAGTTCATGTTGTCTATTATTTGAGCATTTAAAAAAATTACGCTCCAATTCAGTTTTTTCTCTATATCCTAAACATTAAATGTAGGTGTGCGTATAGTTATTTTGTGGCATAGAATATGTTTTTGAAACGAAAGGTAAAACTAAGCAATTACATCTTTAAAATCTAAATTGTAAATTAAATCTCCTGAATAATTTAATAAATCTTAGGGGAAAAATTATGATTGGCAAGGAATATTTAAAGGCATGAAATTATGCTTCATGTTTTGCTAGAATATGCATTCAATTACATTAGTTAATGAGTCAACATTTATCTTGAATACATTTTGTGAAAGTCTTTTTAAGAAAAGTAACAATATTTGAAAGCTCATAATATTGAATTACATCTAAAAGGAGAATTTTTTAAGTAGAATAACCTGAATCATAATCGTTGGGTTTAAATATTTGCAGGAAGCAAACATTGTGATTCAAGTTTGCCATTTAAATTCAGCAAATGATCAGTATACGAAAGTATTTTTTTTTATATTTCCAAGGAACTTCAAGAAAATAATCCTCTACCGTGATTTTAAATGAATAGAAATCAAAACTTTTTACATAAAAAATCTTAGAATAAAGAATGCAATATATTCTTAATCTGACGAAAATCTTTTATATTTAAAAGAAAAAAAATAGTTTCTCATCTTCCTGTCTCTTATTTATCTCAAAAATGTTTCATAAAAAATAGAGGCTGGTAATACATAGTTTGAAAGCAAAACTAAAGACAAACTTTATTTCAATTTTTAAAATTTTTATCAAGGTTGACATAATTGAGGATGATATCACTATAAAACTAACACATCTTAGTAACTTTTGACATCCCGGTAGAAACTCTTCGCATCTTTGACACCTGACTGTTACTTAAACAACATTATGTGTTAGTCAGCTTTGTAACTCTACCAAGGAAAAAATAGTAAATATAGTGTTAATAATTTTAAAAGCGTCGCGGATTCACCGCTTGCTTTAACAAAGATTGTATACATTGATTAAAAAAAGGAGAACAAAAGTAAACTAAACCGTGAAAGTGACAGCATTACCTTTGAAAGGGAAATCAATTACGAAAAGAAAAAGGCAAACAAAAATTATTTTGCATACGAGCTTCTCTTTAAAACACTGAAGATAATCTTCTTCGATAGTTTCTTTTAATTTTTTTTTTATTCCTTTGTTTTTTAATCTCATTTTCTTCACATTCCAAACTTTTTTCTTCTTTTTAATCTTTTCATTATTCTCTCTCGCTTCCGGATGCTTCCATCATTTTCACGCAAGATGTAATCAACTCGAATTTTTATTCCATGATTACCGGATGTGACGTTGAAAAAGTGAGAAAAAATTAAACAGAAACTTATACTATTTGTTCATTTTTTTGCTTTACGTAATTAAAGTGATTATTCACTATCAAGTTCCAGCGATGACTTGGTTTCTACTGCATTTCACGCTTGATAACACCAGCAGTTGCATGAAGTAGTTTTAATAATGTATCTAAATATAAATTATGGCTTATCATGAACCAGATCTTTTATAAGAACTATTAAACAGGGGGTTTAACAAAGAGTTTTTAACTTTGCTAATGTAACAAAATTAAAAGTTTAAAATAATTGCTTTAATATTAAATGACACTTTCTCTCGGTATATGAATAATATGTAACTTTTAACTTGCGTTTCATAAACGCTTTTGGAAATGAATTTAAAAAGCACTTGGTACTCCAAAAATTACCGAACTATCATTTTTTTTAATTTAATTTAATTTTATTCATTGCATTATTATCTTACGATTAATCACTTGTAAACTTACACACTCACAATAAATCACTTGTGCATGTCGGAAAGTTAAAAGCTAGATAAAACTTAATTTGAATGATTTAAATTGACAAATAAAGAAATTCGACCACGTCCCCTTTTTTGAAAAAAAAAAGCTAAACAAAACGTGTTGATAAAAAAAATCTGTTTTAAAAAGAGAAATAATAACTATACAAAATAATGTGCAATATATAAAGCTGGATATTACCAAAGCATTACAAAAATGAATTTTTTTTCTATGTCAAATGTGCATGTAAAAATGGTTGAATTAAGGCATTTTATGTTAATAATTTCATAATTTATGTTTTTATTCCTCATATGTTTTTCATACAAACTTCTTCTTTCATACAATACATAATACTTCAATATTACGTGAAGAAAAAACTAAAATTTCTGTCATGACAGAAAAAAAAATTAACATGTTCCTTGAATTTTCTTGTGCGATTAATACTCTAAAAAAGTTGATCATTTATAAAAATGCATGTGTTGAACAGTACTAAAATTTAATTACTTTACAGAAAAATATATAACTAATGCCTTAAAGTGATATTTTAAGTTCCTTAAGCTGCTTATAATTGTTTTTTTTAGAATTGTAAACTTTAAAGTGATTTTTCTCATTTTGTGTTTTGTCGATACATTAGTGCATTCAAAATCTACTCCTTTCACAATTATTTACCAATAACTTCAATTATTTTCCTGCTTGTTATATATGTGAAACATGTATTAAAATTAGTGATAAATTTTTCTCTAAACTGAATCCTTTTTTAAAAAAATAAAATGTAGGAGATACTGTCGTTTTCGTTGAATTTTAGCATGTATATCAAAATTAATTATGTTAATGTAAAATCGATCCCTAAAGTTACTTAGAACATCCTGAAAAATGTTACAAAAATTTGAGGTAAAAAATTAATAATTACAAAAGGAGTAAAATTTTTAAATGTTACAATTTTTTTTCAAAAAATTAAAATTTTTAAAATCGTGAGAGTAAAAAGTAAAAAAGTTTCATCTTGTATCATTTTTTTGAATATAAACATTATAAGAAATGCTAAAATATAATATTTAAATACATAAAAAAATTGTTCAAATGGTTCCAAGTCTATTTATGTACATTGTAATATATATTTATATCCTCTTCATAAGCTCAACATGTTTTTACAGGTCAGAGCTGACTTTCTGATCAGTCACGATGATACTTTTTTGGTAGGAAAAGCATGGGCCTATCTGTACAGACGGCCCAGCAACCTAATACCTGTGATGCTTTTATACTTATCACAATAATAGTGCCGCCCTATTTCTTGTAAATGTCATGATTATGAAAAATTCTTCACTCATTGTCCTTTTGATTAGGTGCCAAGATTTTCCTTAAGATTTTTTTTCAAAAATGAGCAACTTTTCTTCCTCTGCTTTATTGAGGGTCCAACATTTACTTCCACACAGAGTTGATTAAAGTTTTATATATGCTCAACTTGAGATAGTTATATACGTGTAACAATTTATTTTTGTTAAGAAATTTGATAATCTAGACTCATTGTTAGGTTCGACTAATTATATTTTCCGTGCGGCTCTGTTTCACGATTTAAATTTAATTTGTTTGGAAAAAAAGAATGAAGTGGAAAATGAGAAATTTGTTCAAAAAAGTAATTATGCTTTCCAATTGTGATACTAAAAATGTTTGCATTCAAAATCATAATAAAATTATTACTATGATAGAGTAAAAATATCTAACTGCATAACGATATGCTTTAAAATGTAGATAACAACTTGAATAAATTCAAAGATTCTTCTTCTTACTCCTTATTCTCCTTCCTTTTGTTCTGTTAACCAAATCGAATTGTTACAAAAATCTTTTCTAAAGTTATAAACGTTAAATATCACATACATGTAAAACAAATTTTTAACAGTTTCTCTTGAAACCGAATACGAATACCGTTTTATTTGTACTGAAGTAAATATCTCAAGATATTTATGTGATTTGATTTTCGTTTTAAAAATACCATAGAGCACATTTTTTATCCCATGGAAAATACTATCAATTGCGTAAAAGTGTATAAAACCTTAAATAATCGTATGAAATTCTATTTTTACAGATATTTAATTTTGAAAATTTAAATGCAGTATTATATAAATATCTCAGGTTAGATGCGGTAAGCTAATATTTTTAAAACCTTTATAGTACAACCCAAATCTACTTAATTATACCATTAAAGATCTAGTACTGAGGTAAAATGCCATGAAAATATAATCATTCAATTTCAATTGTCAAAAATTTATCAGATAAATAAGAATATAGTTTTGTTGTAGTGTCACTGAATTACAACAAATTTTGTAAAAAAAATAATAAAATAAAATCAAAATATTAATTTTCTCTGCCGTTTTCATGATAATTGGAAAACTAATTTTACAAAGAGTTACAATACTTATGAGATATAATTTTAACTATTTATTACATTCACAAAATACATAAATTTCTTACAATATTTTTTTTAAAAAAATAATATATTCATGGTGTACCAAGTTATTGAAATTTTCTTGTTATGAACACGTCATTATTCATATATGTTGTATTCTGAATTGAATCTACTTTCTGATTGTTTTAAAATGTGCTAAGATTGTTTTTGTTGATAATTTTTAGCATAGCCAATATCCCCAGAAAAAATCCCAACCATTCCTTTCTTCTTAAGAAAGCTCTTTTACAAAAGTCATATATTTGCAAATCTGATTTCTCAAACACACCGTATCTAAGCACTTCAACTCTGTATCTTATACAATGTATCCTGAACCAAATTATTCGCAAAAACCAAGGCATTCCCTTCTTCTATTACATGCCCAAACCATGCTTGGGGAGCACAATATACAACGCCGGATCCTAAATAACAGGCATGTTTATTTTTTCGCTCCACCATTTTATATCAACATAAACCTTCCCGTAGTCAGCAGCTGTTCGATGCATGATGGCAAATTGCGATGCATACTTGAAACAAAATGTTTGGAGAAGGGTATTTGGAACGTTCACTTTATATGAGGGTACCAAGTTTTACGTTCGATAGGAGAAAACGATTTTCAGAGTAGTCTTAGAATTTAGAAGAACAAAAGAATTCTTGGAGATAGGATATTTTACCAATTCTTAAGACTATGGCGTTTAAGACACACTTCTGTGTTCCTTTTTATATGAAAAACATAAATGGTTCAATTGTTCTATTTTTAAAATAATAAAAGTGGCTTTCTTTTACAAAGTATAGTATTATCGATGGAAATTTATTTCAGAGCTTTATAAAAACATGAAACGACACATTCGCCCAAATTTATTTCCTCGTGCAATGGGTGAAAAGTATCAAATTTTCTGTTTGTACATATGGAATTGGTTAAGCTTGTAAACACTGTTGTAAATAAATGGTATACCTAAACAAACGCCATTGATTTTTCCCCCTTTTAACTCATAATTTTGTATCATACTCAAGAAGCATTTTATTTACTTCCCAAGATAATCACATATGAATTAAAATACCTATAAAGAATTGTACTTTCAAGATAGATGGAATGCTTTCTAAGCCTATACGAATGTATTTTAAAAAAAACTTTAAAGCTTGAATTCAGTGACACAATTCTAATTGGTTAATTGAATTAATGGAACTTTAATTATTTTCAGGATTTAAATTGTTTTTTATACGCAAAAGAGCAAACCTTTGCTGACATATTTTAATTTTATATAAGTAAAACATTTAACAAAATCTGTAGTGAACTTCATATCAATAAAATGTAACATAGCTAGGATTTTGCTTCGTAAATTAATAATGGCTGTAAAATTTACTGTAAAAATATCGTGATACAAACCGGACATAACATTTAAGTTTGAAGACTGTCTCCTCAGTCAAGCAAAAATGATTTTCAAACAGTTTTATTAAACCTTTAACTGTCCATTTTTAAATTTTTTTTAAACAATTTGACCGTATAAGCTATTTATATGCACAAAAAACTGTATAACAGTATAATTATGTATTCAAACTATGTCTCTTATTTTAAAGATATTTGTTATTTATGAGAAGTTATACATTTTATTATATTACATCAAGGTTGAGCACATGTATCCCGTGAAGGATTTTATTACAGCCCAACAATATAGAGGAAATGTTTTCTATATTTGAGTCGGCATAAATTTTTCAGCAAAGTTTTCCTTATATGAAGATTAACATAAAAAAATATAGATGCAAGTTGGCTTACACCAACTTAGAATCTGAAATGAGAATTTCAACAAGAAATCCCCCTCTTGATTAAAAAAAAATAGAGAAAAGTTTTATAGGGTACAATTGTCTTATTGAAATCATTCTAAAAGTAAATGCGCTTGTATTATGAATGGTAAGAAATAACCACTCTAAATATATTTAGTAAACTGACACTAATTTATATTTAAAATATTTATTCACTATTATGGTGCAATTTATACCTTTTCTTAGATACAATTCAACTAATAAATTCAATCATTTAAAAAGGTGCTGCTCTTTGGTATTATCCTCTTCCACAATGTGTTTCTTGAGCCCCACAATAATTACCCCCTTTTCCCCCACTCATGTATTATATTATATTATAACGAGTGGTGTGCTCGTAATATTCCAAAACCGTCAAATGGGGACCAAGACAGCTAGCGGGTTTAAGAATTACCACACTACTAATTATTTTTCAAATTTTATACACATATCTCTTTATCCTTATGTGATAGTATTTTTTTACCACCAGTTTTTTTGTTTAAATTCAACATTAAAGAAACATTGTTTGACAAAAATATATAAAGAATAAAATTTTTTATAAACCAATTTTTAAAAAATTCCTAGTAACAAAACTATTAGTTAAACTTTAAAAATGTATTTGTCCTTTGCTATATAAGAATTAATCACAAAAAAGTTCAAAACAGTAAATCAATATGATTGTTTTAAAATTAGGATGATTTTTAAAATATTCTTCATATAAAGTTATGGCAAATAAAATGCCATAACAATATATTCGCATATAATGTCTAATAAGCTTTCAAAGAAAAATTTTATTAAAATTAATCAAGAAATACGATACACTGTGAATATTACTAATATGCATTTTAAACTTATATAACAGTAGTAAAATTGAATACAGAAAGTATGGAGCTTATGTATTTTAGTATAACAAAATAAAAATGAGTAAAAGGTAAACAATAATAAATTCCGCCATTAACAATGAGGAAACAGCATGCATTTCCATTTCTTATAAGTGGAATGCTTACGGATGGAAAAGCAGCACTTCAAGGTAAGGAAATTGCTTCGGTAGTATCATTACAAGAGGAGCAATCACAGCAACGATAAAATATGGCTTCTCATGCAAGAAAAGCCATATTTACGGTTCATATTTATCAGAAGGCGTGATGTATCCTTCACAACTCTCATTTCCTTTATCTCAGATCATTTGGAAGAAGGACTATTTAGATGTATCTCAAATTACTCGGATAAAAAAAGGGAATTACTCTTATATTTTTCCTTCTTTAGTTCCGCTTATGTTCTGTGCAATAGCAGTATCTATCTAATATGTAATATAACTGTTTATGTTAAGTTTTCTCTTTAAGTTTTATTAGTTTCAAAAATACAAACGACCCATCATGATGACAAAATATAAAATGCAATTTTATTTAATTATTTAATGAAAACATTTCTTAATATTTAAACTGTTGCCATGACGAAAAAAATTACTTCTCACTCACCCCTTATATACTAAAAACTATTTCCTCTATTCCGATATTTAAGCTACTTTAGCAGCAAAAAAAAAAAAAAAAAAAAAAATGGAACAGCAGCAACTGATACATATATAATGATTTTCTAAAATTTATTTCGCTACAATTTGTATGAATATGGATCATTACAAGGTAATAGGCATTAGGAAGGTGAGCCACGAGTGACTCAAAATTCCAAGGTGGTACTCGGATTCCTTCGAACTGTAACCAGCACATTACTTACTGTTCTAAGTTCATAAAAAAATAGTTTCTGTTTCACTGAGAAATTTGTTGAAATTTGGAGTTTTTTTTTTTTTTTTTTGTTGCTAGAATTCATAGTTTTGGATTAATTAGCTCAACGTTATCTCGTTTTAAGCTAATAGAAATACCAGAGAGCTAATTGAAACAATTATATTAATTTGGTTTGATAAGCGATGAAAGTAGAAGAGAGTTTATAGAGGGTGTCCAGCCTTAATGTGACCCAATAGTTAATTCCCGAACCGTTCGGTTTAGATATGCACTTCCAATTTGAAAAATGTTTAAAACAGATAAAGAATGTTTTTACGTGCTTTTTGAACCAAAAAAACAATTTAGAAAAAAATTGCAAAAATTAATTTTTTATACGGACACCAGGTCCTATCACTTATATTTAGGTAAAGATGCAGTACACAAAAAAAAGTAAACACAAAAAGTTTCATTTTATTACGACAAAAACTGGCCGAGTTATGGGTCTTTGAAAATCATACTTTATATGCATTTTCTCGGCTATTTTCAAGAAGCTAGTAAGGGGCCGTCTCCAAAGTCATATTAGTTGGAACTCTGCTGGGAACTTTCACTCCTGCACGTCACTCTTATGTAAATCGTTTTTAAATTTAAAAGCATACGTTAATAATACAATAATTGAGTACTTAAGAAATAAAATTTATTCTGTGTACGTGTAAAACGTAGAAAAAATAAAATATTTTGGACGAAGAAAATATTTAAAAAACAGTTACAAAAATAAACTTATATGCTGCGGCTTCAGTCTGATTTGCTGCGTTTTTGCTGATTATAACGAACGTTAAAAATCTGTTGTGTAGTCGCTTCCAATTGCATACAGTCGTATTCTAATATTACGAATTCTAGTACCGGAGAACGAGATGTATACAATTGAAAAATACTGCGAAATGGTACTCTTTTGTGGGCAGTGTAATCTAAATAAGAGAGAGGTGGCAAGACTTTATGCCATTAAATTTCTCAGTCGAAGACATCCATCTTATTGCGCAATTGCCCGTGCTGTTCAGTGCTTGTATAAAACTGGGAGTTGCAATAGACGTATTCCCTGTCTCGGGCTTTCACCATTATTTAAGTTAATTTGGTCATTCTGATATATTAAAACCCCTGATTCATGATTGGCGCATCATTCCACATCATGCTATAATTTAAGCGGCGAATCCTGTATTAGTTTGCTGCTATTTGTTAAAACAAGGTGTTTTAATCTCTTAGGAACAAGTTGTATTTATTTAAATTAATTTTTATTGTTTGCCATAAAGCAATACAAATTTTCAATCTATGATGTTTACTAAGATGTTTTAATTTTTCCGTGATGTTTTTTTTTTTTGTTCTTTCTGTAGATAATGAATTACTGTGCTCTAAACTCAATTTATACACAACGCCTTTTTCTGAACAACTCGGATGCTTCAAATTTATGTAGGCATAACTCGGCCAGTTTTTATCGTAATAAATTAAACTTTTTGTGTTTACTTTGTTTTTGTGCACTGTATCTTTTCCTAAATACAAGTGATAGGACCGGAAAATGGTGTAAAAATTTAATTTTTGTAATTTTTTTGGAAATGAGTGTTTTGTTTCAAAAAGCACGTAAAAACATTCCTTAGCTTTTTTGAAACATTTTTTTAAATTGGAAGTGCATATCTAAACCGAACGGTTCGGGAATTAGCTATTGGGTCACATTAAGGCTGGATACCCAATTATATTACTCGATCTAATATGTGCACGTAAATGAAATTAAAATAATTAATCCACAAATACTATTATTTGGATGTTGAAACATTCTATAGGGAAAAAAAACACAAAAGAATGTTCATAAAGTGTGCGTGGCTTGAGATTATAAATGATATTTAATGAAAAATTTAAAGTACTTCTAAAACAAAAAAAAAGTTTATTTCTACTTAAAAACCATAGAATTAGAAAAAAAAATTAAATTTAGTTGGCTTTTGTTTTTTTTCTATGTTTTAAATAAAATATATTTAAATAATTATTAGTCATGGGATAAATTGCTGAAATGCTTACCCTTTTGTTTATTTATCTTTTAAAATGTTCAAGGAACGTCTTTCATGTTTCTTAATAAAAACCAAAGATGAAAAACACGCCCTGGAAAGCTATAAGCTTTAGTTAAAATTTAAAATTTATTTGAATTTATTAAATTGATAACGAATGCATAAAAAGTCATCCTTAAAAATGTCCGAAAGCTTTTGTGTGTTTAGTATGTACATATATGAAAAAGAATTTAATGAGCAAATATCCTCCCCCTTCTCTCCCACGTAAAGCCATTATAAAATGGAATATTTACACAGATAATTAATTGAAAAATATTAAGAGAATAAAGGATTTTGCTTTTTAATTATATGAGATAATATCACTTTTTTTACTGTTAAGAAAACTTAAATATATATTATTAATTGTCCTTATAATAAAGAACTGATTAAAACTATTTGTTTCAAAGATTGAGTCAGGTAAATTAAGTATATGTCTAATTATATATATTTAATCTTTTTGCGCTTATAAATAATTATAAGTAATGTGTCTTAAAAATTAAAAAGGAAAATGGATCTGATCAAACACATATATTTAAAACTAATTTACAATAAATGAATAAACAAATAAATAAGAATATTACAGCACATCGTTAAGAGTGGCTTTTCAAAAAACATTAGCACTTATTCGAAAATTATGATTTTATTATGATTTTAAACACACAGAATACATAAACTTTTACTCTTTTCTGAAATGTTAAAAATAAAATACTACTATGCTTGACGTCTATAACGTTTTAAATACGTACAACATGGACAGATTAGTAAATAATCTTACACTTTTGGATCATCTATTTCCTATTCGAGAATACAATTTATAAAAATACCCAAATATGTACAATGAAGTACGTTTCAATCTAAAACGCTCAAGACGAAATATAAGTTAATACGAAATAATGCAACGGTCCCAACAAACTACAAACATTTTCATGCATTTTTTCTCTTAATGCGAAACAAAAAACGCTTATCAGAAAAAAATTTCCTTACTAGCAGAGAACAACATATCGGGAACACCGGCTGTGCAAGCGATATTTAAGAGGGTTGTGAAATGAATGAGTGAGTGAATCTCGACGTCACACTGTTCAGCTACAGGAGAGCTTTTGGCAACGATCCGCGTAATTTTGAACCACGGTCAAGTGACGTGGACGACACCTGAGCTGGCACCCCCTCTCCTAACTGCCACACCACACCAACGGGAGGACGTTTGAGCTCTCGACAGATTTAACGTGCATCATCCCCCTACACGGCGGGTCTTCAGTGGCACTGGGCTCGAATTCATGACACCCCAGCCATGATCCGATACCTTGACCACTTGGCTACTGCGGCCACGGTGTGAAATGAAAGATAGGTAGTTTCTCATGTTTTAATCCCCTCAGTTACGTGTTAACCGATTTTCATTGTATATAGAAATATAACTCTAAAAATAGATTAAATTAAAAAAATAATCACCATACATATTAAATCTTACACACAAAGAGATCATTTAAAAGAATAATAATTAACAGAATCGCATGTGTTTAATGCCATTCAAGAATCGTAGCACTGAATGAAAAATTTAATTAAACAATTCATTGTAAAAATATATTTAATAAATTATAAGCAAATAATATAGATATTTTTATACCTTTTTCTGGAAAATTTTGAATTAAGATAATATACTTGTAACAATAATTCTATAAAGATCCTTAAAAACAGAGCATTTTATAGTGTATGAAATATTTGATCTTATTCTTTGTAATGGATGAGAAAGCTGTTTGCCTTATTTATTTCAAATCCTTTACAAGACACCGTGTTGATCAGATTTCCAATATCTTTCATTTCTTCTAAGACTTAATTTTTTTAAGAAATATTTTTATTTATAGTAATAAATTTCATTTTAAAGTTAGATTACTGACTGATATTTCAAGACTAAACTAATCCGAAAACGTAAATAAATAAAAACCTGTTTCATATACTGTGATTTATTATTCTGTTTTCAAATAATTTTTTTTAAATTAAATTTTTACCAATTTTTATAAGAAATAAATTTACACCAAAACGATTTTTTACTAAAGTTATTAAGAATATTTCTCATACTGTACCAATAATTATATAATTGAAACGAATCTTTGATATGAAAAGTTCTCTCATATTTTGTAAAATATGGCAGGAATAATAGAAATAGAATTGTAGACATATTTATAAAAATGTCTTCAATCCTGTTTTTAACAACTGATTTATGTTTTATTTAGAGAAAATGCCCATTGCAGAACAAAAACTCAGATACAGAGTACTTGACAGAAAACGAACAGGAAAAACCATAAAAATATTATTATACAAACAAGTAGAGAGATATAAACGCAATTAGTGAAATCAAGCATTGATGATAAACAACAAATCTAAAATAGCAGTCATGATAAATAGTAATACAAATTCATTTTTAAAAACACCGAAATACGTATTAAAAATATCAAGAAATTGGGAAACTTGTTAAAAACTATATAGTGAGAAGTTATTTATCCAATTATATCTTATTAGTTTACTCTCAAATAAGTAATCAATTCTTAAGCTTCTCTCTTAATACTGATTGAAGCGCAGTAAGCAAAATAATTACTGATTGAAATATTTATGAAGTCAATCATATTATTGATAAATTAATTAAAAACAAGAACACAAAAAAGATCTCGGCTTGATTTCAAACTCCAAATATCAAAAACATCGCTTAGATCAAAATATGATAAATTCTATTTTTCTGTATTGGTTTTTATTGGTATAATATTTGGTTAAAATATAAAAGTATGAAACCCTGAACTTTTCTTTTATCCAATGGGGCTGCGGATTGGTATTTTTACCATTGCACAGACCTAGTACATCCACTAAGAGCTGGCATCACTCTTTAGTGCGGTGCCACATAGGCGGATACCAATCGCCGCAGGTAATTTTAACCTCCAGTTTCCTCCACAGAGGGAGGCACCTGAGCTCTGACGATGCGAATTTGCTACCAGGATTTAATTTTGCCGAGAACACCCAAGCCAAACAGACACTATAGGGATCTTTTACATGTCGTATAATCATACAACATGGTCGCTGTCGATTTTCGCATCACGAAAATCCATCGACTTGGGCCGGGGTCGAACCCGCAACCTTGGGTGCAGAAGGCCAGCGACAAACCAACCGCGCCACCTAGCTAGCTGAAACCCTGAACTTATCTATACTATTTCTTAATTAGCAATGAATAAGGGTTACCGAAATGAAAGTGGCTATGCTGTAATAACTTCACATTTTGCAGAGAAAGATGCATGCACATTACCTTATAGAAGGAGCAGAGTGATAGGAATACATGCGATATCGTCAAATCCATTCAGGTGCGTGCGTAATAGCGTGCGAGCACGTTAAAAGGCATCGTTCGCATCATGGATGCCTCCAAATGGTAATACTGTTAATGCTGTTACGTACTCATTCCCATTACATGAACAGAGAAATAATATCAAGAGCCGATGGCGTGGCATGCTGTTAAGTCGGGTTATCTTCTATGGTAATTCTCGTCTTCATGTAGCTTTGGCGTGCCAAACATTGTTAAGGCAATTCTGCTGGGGGAGATACTCGAACATCCCCCGTAAAGCCTGGATCTCTCGCCGTGCGAATACCACATTTTCGGTTCACTCCAGGAAGTTCTGAAGGGACAGCAATTTTCCAAAGATAATGAGGTCCAAGCTTCTGTTGAAAATTGGTTCTACAACCAACCCATTAGCTTCTTCACTCGGGGTATCCAACATGTCGAACACCTCTGAGTCACTTGTTTCAACCTTCAAGATGACTTTTGTTAGTCTATCTGTTACGTCCGTATTACTTAACTCCACTGTATACTTATCTATATTAATAACATTTAATCATTTATCAAAGCGGCTCTGTAGTGTCACTTTCATTTAGAAGATCCTAATATTAAATTTAAAAAAATTTCAAAAAGAGATGTGGCTTTAAACTTCTTTACTTTTTCATTGATTAATTGTTTTATTAACATTGGACTGACATATTGAGAACTATTGTGATGATGACTTCTCAGTATTGAAACACAGTCAAGTAATGTGGTCGAAAAGCTGAGTTGACTTTTCTCTCAATTAATTTCTTAAAATGTCATCATGTGTACTTTGACTCTCGGCAGATTTAATCCTTTGTAGTTCCCTTTTTTTACACATTGAATTGACTTGAATTCACAACAAAACAGAAGGAGCGTTGGTGACGAGCTAATTGCCTTTGCATCGAGACAGCTAACACTTAAAGAATAAGTTTCTAAAATTTGTATTTCAAACAACTTTCGTCTCAAAGTATCCGATATATTTGAAGTGCACAGTTAATTCCCAAAATTATTCTTTAAATCATTTTGTAAATATTCACTTTTTCCTCATTAAATTACTACAACGACGCAGAAAATAACCTTCCTTGAAGTTTGGATTGCCTTTACGTAAATATGAAACTATTAATTGAAAATTTCTACCTAAATCTTGGTTCTATTAATAGCAATCACCTCTTCAAATGGGGAATGGAGTTTTATGGCATGTTTCTGCATTCTCACAAATGAGGTAAGCAATTATTGTTTCTATGTGTACAGGGATTTCAAGAGCCTTAACAGACTTTGGGTGAACACATTATACAGATAATTGTTCGTTGCAAATCTTAAACTATTAAAAATGTATATTTTGAAGTATGTATATATATATAAGTGAAATTGATATTTATAGGCTTTTGAGAAAGCTGAATAGGTGTTTTTGCCAATCCTTTGAAAATGTTTCAAAACCCATGTTTAGGAAACGTGTTATAAAGATCCATTCAACTGTAGAACAAAAATCTAGACTAAATTATTTTGAGATTGAATGAGTGCATTTAAATTATTCGAATAGAAATATTAACACTGCACTTTGAAAATGTACGTGAATTTTAAACTATAATAGTAAATTATAATAAATATTTTACACTCTATAATAGTATATATAGTAAAATGAATTCGACATATATCATAAAATATGGCGCATAACACGCACTTTTAACACAAAAAATGAGATCGAAATTAAAGTGTGCGCATTGTATGCCCGATATAAGAACGATAGCTTTGAAAATAACAAGTGTTGAGCATAAAAAAATTTCTACTTCTACACGTATCGAAATACTGTTTATTTAAATGGTATATATCTCTAGTTCAACTTTTCAATCGTTAATAAAATACTTTCTATTCATCCATTCAAAGTAGGAATTGACTTATTTTTTATATTACTTGTTTTGTGTGTTATAAGTGCGCGCTATACACCGGTTCTCACGGTACTTCTTAACTATTTCTTCAATCTTAAAAAATTTCCATTTAAAGCATTAACGAACAACCTCCTGGGATCTAAACCATAACTATTTCTCATTTAAAATATAGCAATTTTTGAAAGCGTCATTAAGTTCTAAATATATTTCAAACTTAATCAATATCTCATTGTACAAAGTATTTCCTCCTAAATCCCAATTGTATTTTCGGATGAATATAATTAAAAACGCATTATAAGGAGATAACAATAAAACAATGAGACTTATGGCATGTTTAAACTAAAAACAAAGCAAATGATATTTAAAACACGCGTTACAACAAAAAAACCTGTAAACATATCTCTGAAAATGTCCTGTGTGTGTTAGACTAATATCATTAACTCTTTCTAATATTTTAAAACTAAACAAGCTAAAACAATACCCATGTGGGGGTGTAATCTCAAATGTTTTGATTCAGAACAGCTATCTCTAAATTTTGTAAGGTAAATACATCATGATAGCTCCAGAGAAATCAAGTATTCAAATTTTATTCCAGCTACCATCCCCCAAGTACTGAAGTATAATGTATGCATATTTGTGATGGATGTATCTTTTGATAATTCTCTATGCGGAAGCACGCTGCGCTGTATAATTCGAAGCGGGGAATGTTTGATACAGTTAGTTGTTAAGGATTTGGGATTTCCCTATAGATTTAAGCTTAAGAAGATTAATAAAACATCTGCATTGAAAAAAATAGAAGTGTTTAATTTTTTTTTAATAAAAGAAAAATAGACTTTTTAAAAGAACATAAAGGCATTAGCTCGTTGATGTTAGAATTTATTATTTTTTGGGGTTTACTCTTTAAGAATCGATTTTCATATAATGCCCAAGGTATGGAAATATTATGAGAAGTGAAATGTGTACAAGTGTTAACAAAAATGCATTACTCTGAGTTCTGTGCATGCGTCAAGTTGCTGTCGGAAGGAAGGAATACTTTGTTTTCTTTTTTAAAATTACGTTAATTATTTTCCTTCCAAAATCAGAGAAAAAATAATTACATAATCGGAAAGATCACTTATTCCGCCACGATACGATATAAATCTTTTTTACAAAATAACGAAATTGCGCATTTTTTCAAGATTTTTTCTAAAACGAGCCAATATGGATAGGTTTTTATGGAAAGAGTTTTTCAATCGTTCTGTACTAGTTTCTTACCATTATAATGAATCGAAATTATGACTAAAAAGTTCCTTCTTCGTTCTTTTTGAATGAAATAGAATATGAAAAAAAATATGAATTACCGAAAAAAAATTTTTTTTTTTTGCGATTTGTCAAAAAATACTCAATTGTTTAACTGAACATTGAATAACATCGTTATTTAAAAATATAATTCCACGAAACTTTTTTCCAAGTGTCAAATGCTGTTATCCATGTTTTGTTAAAATATTGAACAAATTGCTTAAAAATTACGGATTTTAAAAGAAATTTTGTGTCTTTCGTCTAATACCCTTTATACAAGAAATCATTTAGGTAGTTCTATCTTCTTTCTTTAAAAATTACCGTTATTTGTTGTCTATAAGGGAAATTTGGTGAGTATATTTTAAGAACTAATCCCTCAAAATAAATTAAAACTTAAAAAAAATATATCAAACTGAGTTTCTATTCTTAGCGCAATTGGCGTCTAAAATCAGTTTTTGAGCCAAGCAACACTTCATGACTTAGCTCTTTTGCCAAAAAAGTTTACTATAACAACTGAAAATCACCAAATTTGACGTCATGTATTTGACACTGTTATGGTGCGTTGAATAACAAAGTAACGAAGCATGATTGTCAAAAATAAACTTTATTTCAACAACACAACCAATATTGTGCAAAAAGCACACATTTTTATGCTATCAGAAACGGCTTCGCAATGAGGAATTAGTTGAAATTGAAAATTTTGAACGCATATAGTATAGATGACCAAGTATTGATCGTGGGTGTGGGGTCGCCATCTACCAAAATATGCACGATTCACAACATAAGTTTATTGACAATCATGATGATTTTGTGAGAAGAAATACTCAGTACATTAATCAAACCAAATCTAATGTGGGAGATATATGTGCCGAGAGATGAAATTAACCTAACAGTAAACCCATTGTAGTCGTCACAGTTTATATTTCTGTCAATTAGAATGTTAATGAAATTATACATTATATCCACGAGGCATTATTAGCATTATACAGAAGGGAAACACTATCATGTAATTCCACTTATAGTTGGTGGGGATTTCAATATTGATTTCGATAAAGATGAAGGATTGAGAACAGTATAATTTTTGAAATCAGAGCTTAATTTGGATTTTGTTTCTGTTATAGCACTTGGGGATGACTAGGTATGATACAACCATTCATATGATATTTTCACGATTCGTGATTCACGTATCTACCGTCGCGTTCACGTATCATACTTAAGTTACCACAAGCCTCTAGTCACAGAGATTAATAATGGCGAGAGAATGTAATTAATACTCACAGTGATAATAACAATGTGCTTGGCAAACTTTTAATATTTACGACCCAATTTTCAATCATAATTTTCATTGCCCCCCCCCCACCGCCACTTGAGAATTTTTTTGAAAATTCTCAAACGAGGTCAGCGATTACTAAAAAGGCTTTGAACATAATTAACTGATTTTTTTTCTAAGTTCTGTATAATAGTAGAATTGTTTTAACCTTCAGATTTATCAATCAGTGGTTTATTACAAAATTTATAGTCCCTTATGGAAATATAATCACTGTTTTTCTAAGCAATTTCATATAATAACTAAGATAAAGAGCTCTAGTTTTTGTAAAAATTAAAATATCTCTTATCCTGAAGGTCATTTCAAAAACGAATAACATAGCAACACATCAAAATAGAAAAATTGAAAGTATGTTCATAAACTTTTGATACAGAATGGACTACGTTTATGTTATTTTTTTTTGTGTCAATTTTACCCATTTTTTTCCATTTTAGTAATAACAACTTCTTTTTCTCTTCTTAATTTTAGTATATTTTTTTTTTAAATGTACTAAACAAATCTAAAAACCACAAAAAAACTCTCCATATCTCCATTTTCTTTTTAAAAAAAATAGTTGTTGCAAGTAGTTGGATACCTTAAGTAATAGATATGTTAAGTAAGTTGCTTTCAAGTAATATGATAGATATCATACTACTTTTAATTTTTAAATTGTAACAGATTGCAATAAAAATGCATCTTATATTATAGTTTTTATTATGTCAGAATGCATTTTGTTTTACATCCTTTCAGTAAATGAATATTTTTTTTCAATTTTTTTTTATTTTTGTCATGCTTGCACCCCCTCTTCATGTAAGATTATAACACCCCCACCCCCTAAAGGGGCGCACCCAACAGTTTGAGAATCGCTGTATTAATAGTGAATTAAATCAGCTTTTTTAGCAATGTACTCATGTACACTATAAGTAACGTATATTTATGTAACATAATTGACGTATATTATTTTACCGAATTAATATGAAAAATGTGAATAGAATAAAGAAAATACATGCATGGTTTCAGTATTATATGAGATGGGTTTATTTACCCTGTTTGCGTACTATATAATCAGACAACCTTAAGGAGTAAACTCCAGTCGTGTGTCGGAGCCGACACACACAGTTTTTTTCTTAAATCAATTGAAATCCTTGAAAAATTAAGGAGTTCTAGTCACTTTTTTCGCTTTCTCCCTATCGCTTCATATTTATTCATACTTTCTTTATTCATACCTCTCTTAGCTTTTACAATTTTTTGAATTAAAAAAAAACAGCAAAAGCTAACAGGAAAATATGTTTAATTAGAATAGTGAATACAGTAAGATACATAAATTAATTTAGAATATTAAGCATGTTTTAAATTTGTTTTTAAATAATTCATATTTTCATCCTCAACGTTGTTGATATAAATTTTTGATGATTTATTTAAACTTTTAAATGAAAATTAAAAAAATATCTAAAATTATAATAATAAAATTAACGATTAAGTCTTTTTTGATGTAAAGTATATTGTATATTAAAATGAAAGGAAATATTAAATCTTTATATAACTGTCTTAAATACTGACACTCTAAGCACAGTTAAACATAAATTCAAAATACTATAAAATATTAAATAATGGAGTATTTATGTTGAGCTATATAATTATACTCCTACGTCTGAAAATATTCGCTTCCACGCGTTTTTTATTATTTAGGAATATTGTTTATTCCAACCGAGGAAAAATAATTATAATATTTTTTTTCGAAATTTTCCTTTTGTGAATTCCTTGTAATTTCCAAAGGAAATCTTTTATATTGGAAAATTTTAATTAATATTCCATAGTTCTACTCCCATATTTATCGACCAATATTATTTTAAAGGATAAATCTATCTATCTATGTATGTAGATCAGTAATTTTTTAAACAAAAATTTCAAAACATATTTTTAGTTAAAATAAAAACTACAGCACGAGAGAAAAACAAAAGTCAAACATTATTTGATGCTAGTGTTTTCTAAAGAAAAATTGTAATTTTCTATAAAAGAAAAGACGTGAGATATTCTGGTCAGGAAAGTAATCTACACCCTATTTTCGGTGATATAACAGTCGACATATAATAATACATTCAATAATATTTTAATGCAATGTTACTTCAAAGAAAATAAATTCATGTCTATTTTATTTAAAGTGCTCAGAGACATGGAAGCCAATCAAGCCCTACATGGTAAAAAAAAAAGTTTAAAATGTTTCAAAATTTACAAAATGCATATTCAAGGAGTCATAACTGTTGAAAAAGCTTCATTATTATGAATCACTATTTAACAAATATTCTTTTATTCCATTTCAGTGACAAAAATTCTTAAACTATCCAACAGTTGAGAATTATCTTGTATCGTTCGAATGTTTTCGTATTCTACAGCAGCTGAAAGTTATTACATCCATCATATCAAACTTTTATGTCTACTCTAAAATTTAAAATTTATTAAAAATTATTAAAAAATATTAAATTTGATTCCTTTTTTATTATACAACTCTGACAATAAAGTTCGTTGAATGAAGTCAGAACGGCCTATCTGGAAACACTGACGAAACAAAATGATGCACATGTGTAACGGCAGGTGTTGACAATCTACCTCCACCGTTGTTCAGTTGAGACTTTTGTGTTCCGTGTGTAAGACTTGTTTTACAAAGTGCTTGTATAGTACGTTGATTCTTAAAGGAGAACATAAAATTGAACGCGCGAATTAGACATCAATTTAAAGTTTTGTTTTAAGCTTGGTAAGACACGGAAAGAAACTAATGCGATGCTTGTACGCGTTTATGAAGATCAAACACTGTCCATGAAGTGCGTGTATGACTGATTCACCCATTTTCGAAAAGCAGGGAAAGGGTTTCTGACAACCACCGTAGCGGAAGACTGGCGACCTTTGTCAGTGACGAAAAGATTGAGAAAGTGAGGAACTTAATCACTAAAGATAGTCAATTAACTGTGCGCATGATAGCTGATGAATTGTAGATTAACCGTGAATCCGTGCGACAAATCCTTACCCAGAATGGACTAAATTCATGACTGTCACATAATATAAACACCTGTTCTACATTGAATTCAAAACGGGCAATAAACTACTAGCTCATATTTTTTATTCTATTTGTAAAACTTTGGTAAACTTTCAAATTGCATAGTTGGGTAAAGATGCTCAAGAGTTATAAAAAGAAATTTCTGCAAAAAGATTTTGAAATTAAAGAAAAAAATATTAAATAAAGTGACACATATTAATTTTAAAAAAAAAGTTTCTGTAAAAAACGTAATTTGGCAACAACGAAGTGCATGAACTGATTTGCTGAAAATAGATAATTGCATTTATCGGAACTATGACGTTCCATGTGTTTTTGAACTTGATTGGCTAAAAACACGTGGTTTAAAATTATCATGTGATTATGACGTCACATGAATTTAGTCCATTTAGGGATGAGAAAAACGTGATATCAATATTGACGATTTTCTTAACATCCAATTAAACGTGACGAGACTTTTGAACTCCATCCCAAAAGAAGACTTCTTGCAAAGTTTCTAGGACACATACAGCAGATCTCAGTTGTGCATAGTATGGGAGATGACTATATCAAAAGACAGTAAGGCAACTTTCGTTAATACTACATCTACGTTAATATTACAGGATTATTCTCTGAACCTTATTGTCAGAGGATATATATATATATATATATATTATATATATATATATATATTATATAAATATTATATATTATATATACATTATATATATATTATATATATTATATTATATACATATATATATACTTATATATATATATATATTATATATATATATATATTTAAAAAATCTTCAATGTGTTAATTAAAAGCTTTTCAAATATACACATTATCTATGTGAAAAACTAAAACAAATTATCGTAATAGTATAATGGCCAAAATAATAAAGATATTTGCCTTGAAGCAGAATTTTTTATTTATCTATTTTACTTTTCAATGTTTTTTAAGTTAAAAAATACTTAGAAAATAATCGAAGTATAATCCCCATACAAATCTAAAACAAATAGTATTTAACTATTTGTCAACTAATTTTTTTTCAAAATTTTTATAACAGAAGATTTTCGGGTTATTACCCGGTCTTCATTTACTAAATTCATTAACTGATGTTGATTATCATAGAATGCAAAGGTGACCGGAGGCTTTTCGCTGGGGATCGCAAAATATCCGGCGGCTAGCCATGAAATTTCAATTTCGTAATATCTTAGCAGTCACAAAGAGCTGATATGTTCCCTATTAGAAGGATCCAATTAGCAACATTGTTTGTTCGGCCACGACTAAGCGAAACCCGTTCGAGCAATATATCGCGGAAAGCCTTAATGGAATAATTCGCTTAGACGAGTCTTTGAGAAGCCATTGGATTAGCCATTTGTAATAATAGCTTTTTTTTTCTTTTTGCTTCTGGAAATTATAACACTGGAAAATAATTGACCATATAAAATGTAATTATTTCTTCAGATTTTCGTTATGTATCCCATTTGATTCTTTTTTACTTTCTCTGTTTGTTATAATTTCTGTATATTAAAAGGGGTATTATTTTTAAATTTTTAAAACACGAAAAATGTTTTGTTGGAACATAATCAAACATTGTTTTTATTACAACTAACTACATGTGAGCTTGTGGTCATTAACACTCCGCTAGGCATGCTTCAAGGACTCCCATCCATAGGCGCACCGCATCTCTCAGATGCAGCACCTTACACTTACTTTTAAAGATGATTTAATCATTTTATTGGTGAGTTTTGTGATTAAAACGCAATGTTATACCTAAAATGTTTTCATAAGGTGCAGTGTCTGTTACTGAAACACTTACGTGCCTATCAAAATAACGGATTGATACTGAAGTAATAGATAGTAGATAGAAGTACTAGTCTACATGTTGCACAAAAGCATTTGATAATCGTTAGGAATTAAATGATACAAAGCAAATGAGCTATGAGGTTTTAAAAGAAGAGGAAAAAATAAAATTTTGCTCAAAAAAGTTTAAAATAGTAGGTTCACATTGAATTTATATATTGAAAATTTTAAAATATCATAGGGAAATTGAAACCTCCTTTGATAACTATCTCAATGAAAAAAACTATAATTGCATCTATAAAAATAATCATAAAATATACTTAACGCTGAAAGCAGTTTTTAATAAACTATTTTGTCATAAAGCTGACTCCATTGGGTACAAACGTATATTACACTCGTCGTAATATGATTTTTAAAATATAATCAGAAATTTTAATTTAAACTAAAAACACATTGTAAAGGTAATGGTTTCTCTATCACTGTCCCCACTAGCTATGTACATTTTGAGATTCTTTGTTGCAGTGTTCACAAATCATCTTACAATGTTTAAGGCATATGGATTATGAACAATTTTGCAGAAACAAATTTTGATAGTCGTCTTTTTTTGATCTCCTTAAAAAAGGGAAAAGTTCTTCATATTCTAATTTCGTGATGTTGGTTCTGTCTTGAACAAAGGGTTGTACATCAAATATTTCTTCAATTCAAAGTCGTAAAGAATAAGACAAGTGAATGTTACTCTCAGGCTGCCTTCGCACAATATCTCTTATATGCACCTCAATTTCTAGCTAAAAAGCCATCTGTAATAAATTGCAAAATACTTGTTTCGAGCTATTTTCGTGTAAAACAGAAAATTAATCTCTATGTTCCGGAAAAAACTAAAAAATTGACAAAAAAATAGGAAAAATATTAAAAATTACGTCGGCACCTATCAGATTCACGGGCTACCCAAAACATGAAACGGTCAACCACGTTTTTAGCTCTGAACCTTAGTGCGAGTGACAAAAGATAGATAGAAGAAGGAAGAGCGTGTTCCCGCTCATCGTGTGGTCGTGACATGAAAATTATTTTCAATATGTATCTGAGAGATTCGTGCGCTTTGCGTAGAGTTAAAGGAGCTTATATATATATATATATATATATATATATAAGTGAAATTCAAGACGATATAAAAGAAATCACGTACTACAATATTCAAATTGGACTGTACTTCTGATATTTGCCAAAAGGAACAAACTTTAATCTTTAGATATGTTAATTTTGAGTGGAAACGATTAACTATAAATTAAACATTTATAGCAGCGTTTCTCAATTGTGGGGCGTGCCCCCTTTGGGGGGCATAACAACTCTAACAGGGGAGTGCAAGAATATTGAAATGTAGACAAAAAAATATTATTTAAAAAAATATATTTATTTACTAAAGGTAAACAAACAGAATACATTCTGCATAATAAAAAATAAAATACACATTTACACTGATATATTACACTTATAAATACATCAGTGCTACACATTGTATCTTATACTTAATTTAGCAACACTAAGTTAAGAACAAGTTTAATAATTACCAGTGTGACCCCATGGCCTTGCCTTATAAAGAATTATATATAAAAATTATCACTTAACTTAATAATTTGTATGGTTTATAATTAATCCCTTAACTGCCAATTAAAAGTTACGCGATTCGCTTTGCAATGCCAACCGTTTTCCACGTAGACGCACGCATGTGATGTATTGGGGCCCGGGAAGGAATATAGAAGCAAATAATCTGAAATATAAGTAAATCCTTCACAAACGTATATTGTCAAGGTCCTTTTATTGCATTCCAAAGCCTTCGGAATGAGTTTATGGATAGCAGCCCACAGAAAGGATCATACTTATATATACGTCCGGGGAAATTAATGCTTTGACTGAGCGAGACGTTTATATACGCCGGTTGCATTTAACAGGTTAAAGTCGTGTCGTATTTCTTGCGACAAAGTTTGGTACTATTGAATTTAATATATTGTTATTGTATGAGGGGGGTGCGAAGTAAATTATAATGGAATATTGAGTCGCAAATGTTGAAACTTTGAGAAGCACTGATTTATAGGACTTGCCGAAGTAACTTATGTGACTGGAGCAGGACTAGCAAAAGAGGGAGTTATATTAATGTCACCCTATAATGCACAATGCGGTCTAATTGCATAGGACTTCGTAATATTGAACCTCGGTTGAGTGACGAGGACGACACCTGTGCTGGTACCTTCTTTCCCTAACTACCACACGGCAACAACGGAAGGATATTGAAACTCACTATATATATATATATATTGCATATGTGAAAAACGTTCATATTACATACTAAGTGATGTTTTACTCTAAATATTCAGAGTGCAATCAGTAAAATACTTAATAAGTAAGATTAAATGAATTGTTTAAAGAAGTTATGAAAGAAATATGGAAATATAAACAGCAAAATATTTGTTTCCTGTTGATACAAGACTTAAAATTTAAGATATGAAACAATGTTATAATTGCTCCCAAAATAACGAACTACTTTTAAGATAAAAAAATAGCAATTCATAGATAGTGCAATGCATTTTTGATTCATAATAAATGTCACCCAAGATCAGCCTCACACTAATAAAAATATATTTAAAAAATTATTTTCAGGGTTTTAATTTTTCAATAAAAAAGTATATATTTAGATGGAAAAGGTGATTTTCAAGTTGAAAGCTTTCAAGTTTTCAAGTTCCCTATAGTAATAAACTAAAACATCTCAGATGACGAATACGACATTTTTTAAGTTAATATCAGACAATCCTAACTTCTACAGTTCATTATTTAATTCTAGTCACGAGTTCTCCATCTTTAACAAGAAATAGCTTCCATTATTTTGTAATGTCTTTTATGATATTGGGTCTAAGCCATGCATCTGTTATGTAGCGTTTCCTGTGTTAATAACATACAAAGATTTAAATAATTTCTCCAAGAAAAATAAATTGATTACAATTTATATCCTTAACCATGAAGAGGCGATTAGTTAATGGAGGAAATTGTTGTACAGGATTGGACTTTTAATTGGAGTGTTTTTCCTTATTGTTATCAATGATTGATACTATCATGTGTCGTTGACCAAGAATAACGTGATACTTATCTGTTGAGCTCTGGGATTGTGTAAAATTTAGAGAGTAAGGGAGTAGTAAGAAATTTTATACCTGCCCCTCATTCTGAGAACAAGAAAGGTCAAGTGATTGACGTTTATAATATTTGACTAAACACACGGTATTCAGCAGACAGTGAAAAGTAGAAAAAAATCCTTTGGTTGACTAAGCCTGTTATTTCAGAGAAGATTTATTTCAGCTGAAATATTGAAAATCCATTTTGAAAATGTTAGTTCCTGTACATTATAAATATAGACCGATAACAAACATTATATTTTACTATATTATATAGTCTATACTAGTTATTAAACATATTTGCTTGACTCAAATTTGATTAAATAACGCATAACAAAAATGTCATGACGTAAACGAGTTCTTTCAATGACTTAAAACTAAAAAATATTACAATTCGAAAAGAAATTTCAATTTGATTTTAATACTAAGCCGTATTCGACATCGAAACACATAAAATAAATAAATCTATTCAAAACCACTGGCTTCCCATACAATAAAAAGTTTTGGGAATATATTTACATAATACTTTAATAAAATATTCTGAATGAATTCATGGCCGTTCTGTAAGTTTATTTATTCTGGAGTAAGAGGCTTTCGAGATAATCGAATATTAGGATGCATGTTGTTTATCACAAATCAGTTTAATAATTTTTTTAAAAAAAATATTAACCTTGACGTAAATGAGGATGATTATGTCGTTATTAAAACAACACACCTTAGCTAGTTTAACTAACTAAGGAAAATCTGTTGATATGTTTGACATAAGAAGCACAGGTTTATAAATAACACACTATCAGGTTATAAAGCTGACATAAAAGAAATTTAATGTTAATAAAGCTAAATATATGGCTTAGTGAGAGCATTTATGTATTTAAAAAGGGAAGACAAGATAATAAATTAGAAAATGAAGTGGAGACAGAATTGTGTTTTCTAGAAAGGAGAATAAATTTGATAAACTAAACAAAATTATTTTTTTGCATAAGAACCTTTAAAGGGCATATCAATTTCACATGTTTCTCCTTTTTTTTATACAATTTCCAACGATTTCGTTGAATTTTTCATTTTTTTAAATCCAAAAAGTTCCATATTTTTCATATAGTTTTTAATTTGAAACTAATGTTAATTAATTATAACAGTAAGTTTTTTATTTGAGTTTTAAAATTATCTTAAAGACATTGAAAAAAAATTAATCGAACTATATAATCCAACGAATGCTTGAAATTGCTTTTAAATTGCATTTTATATTAGTTTTCTTTTAAATTTGCAATATCGCAAATAATATAAGGGGATGGCCAAAGGAACACATCATATCGAAAATTTGTTAATCTATTAAGGTGAAAACTATATTAAAATCATTCAAAAATATAAATACGTTAATTAATATTTTTGCTATGAATCAAAATTAGTCTATATAAAATGTGATTATTTTTCCAAATTCTTATTAATTAATAATTTTGGGGTCGAATGGTTAGTTACTGAACTAGGACTGAAAATTCGGGGTGCATAGTCCCTTTAACATAGCGCAATTTTTGCATACTTATGGTATGGATATAGCATTATATTTGGAATAAAATAACTCACAAACTAAAAAATTACAATTTAGTTACTTCGAAGATTTTTTGTATCTATATAATTTTGATCCGAACTGAAGATCTCCAGAACAGATTTGAGATGCAATGTTTAATTAAATCTATTTAATAAATATCAGAAATGCAAACATCATTACTCTTTCACAATTTATCCTATATTTTTCAACAATAAATCCGAATGTCATTATTCCAGAAACACACAATTATATATATATATATAGCGCACGCAAGAGGAATAAAAATTGTAGAATACGAATATTTAATTTTTTTAACAGTCTACTTCACTGCATTCCACTCCTTAAAATAATCAGAAACACAAAGCAATTACTAATGTGTGCGAACATAAATACAAATAAACCAATAATTTAAAGGCTCTTTAATGAGACTTTCATCACCAATTTCTCATCTTACCTGAACTAAGTAGAATATTAAAAAAAAAATGAATGTAGAAGCAAAATATTCATAAATCCGCCCTCCAGGATTTCAGATAAACATTTTTTTTCCCATTTGGCACATAAAAGTAATTTCTCCCTTTGAAAAATGGAAACTTTTGAATTTAAAAACATTAAATAAAACTAATGTTTAGATAAAAGGTAAGAACCAGGCATTAAGATGAGCAGATTTTTAATTTTTATTTAGTTATAATAAATAGGTACACCATTCAAAATCTAATCAAGTGTTTTTGAGTTGATCTCTGGAGATATTATTAATTTATAAAAATGATTCGTAAAAAGGAGGCTCGTGATTTACTCTCCTTGATTTTTTTTTTTTTTGAAAACAATTGCATCGGTAATGATTTTTTCCCATAAGTGTTTACTGTAAAAAATGCTTTAAGTTTCTATTCAAACTTTTTTTTCTAATTAAAAAAGTAAAGTGTTTAATTGTATGATTTATTAATATATTGTGAGTATCTAAAAATGTTTTTATGAATTTTTCGGTTTTTCTGGCGCAAATCCCTTTAATTCGGCGTTCTTGGCACCAAAACACAAAATAGACATAAAAAATTTTAGTAAATATTAGATACCATTGGATTATTCTATCAATTTTTGTTGTATTAAAAAAAAATGTCTCTAATAAGAAGCCTACAACTTGTTTTGAAAATATGGTAGTAAAAGGTTACCAGCGTGAATATTCCGTTTGATGTCGATTGTATCATTTTTGGTGGTTTTATTGCTTGCGATGGGGGCGACACTGAAAAATACTTATGAGCTTTGTTTTTAAATGTTTTTTTCTGCTGTATTTAGTTAACGATTAAAATGTAAATGTTTTAGAATTTAAATCTGTTAAGACTGTCTTTGCAAAATGTTAAAGACTATGACATGAATTTGGAATATTTTTTCAGACATGAAAGCGATAAAATATTTTTATTATATTCTGACTTCACTACCCCACAAAGAGCTGCATTTTTTTTTTACTACACTTCTTATTTTTATCAGAGTTGACTCATTTTTTGTGGTATAAAATTTGTTTTTTTTTCTCTCGTTTTTTTCTTTTTATCCTATACTATAATGTCAAACGAACTATCCTTTTGTTAAAATGAAAAGAAAAAAAAATAAGCCTTTGTGGAATATTTTGAAATGTTTTTAAAACAAATTGCGTATTTTATGTAACACATGAATTATAATGTTGAAATTTTCTTTAAATCAGACATTTTTAAGTCTGAAAAAATGTGCGCTTCGTTTAGTTCAGGTTCTCGTTCATTTATTGCAGACAATAGTAAGAATTCAAATCCAGTAAGAATTAAAATTTATTTTAAGTATTCATGCATGTACATATGGAATGTACATTAATTTTATATAATTAATTGTAATTTTCATTATAAACCACTAAGCAGATAACATTTGATAAGCAGATAACATATTTCACGACCTCTAAAATATTAGATTCCTTTCATCTGACATCACGCCGACAACCGATGGCAATGAGAAAAAAAACAGCTGCATTCCACCTGCGAGCCAAACTTCTTGTGAAATTCAAGGTGTAAGAAGAGACCACACTCACACACACAAGAGAATGGAAAGAGGGGACTGTTCGCAACACGTGAAAAGAGACGCGTGTTGTTTCTTCTTCCTTCATTAACAATAATATATTATATAGTATTGAAATACTAAATAGTTTGAATAACTTGAACAAAAATGTAAATATTTTTTATAGCTTTAAACATAATATAAATCAATTCATTTTCTTAAGTCTCTCGCTACTCGTCAAATTTCCTAAAAATCGTCACATTTAAATATTTAATATAATTTTTTTTAAAAAAGTTATAAATCATTTAGTTTTAAGTTCGTGTTAAGTGAAACACGTACGTTATTTTTAAGGCAAGAAAGTTTAAACATGCCCCCACACACAGTTAGCTTTATTATTATTACTTTTTACAATTTAAAAATCTGTGTATTTATATGTATTGTAGCGTTTTTCAAATCGTGAAGCGTGCATTCCTAGGGGGGCGTGATAACCCAACGAAGTTGGCGCGAGCATATCGAAAATGCGAAAATAAAACATTTAAAATTATTATTAATTTACTGAAAGGAAGAGAAACAAAATACATTCTGACATAATAAAATATAAAATGTGCAATTGCACTGATGTAATATACCAATGCATCTCAAACTTTAAATATTTGTGACACAATTTTCAGTCATTATTTTCATTGCGACTCCATACAGTAACAATGCATTGAATTCAATAATTATGTAATATGACGTAAAAAGCTACAGTACATTTTTAACTATAAGCCGTGCAATTGATCAAGATAAGTATTAAATTTTGTATATGACAAGCCCATGGGAGTCACTAATAGTTACTAATCTTGTTCCCAACTTAGTACTGATAAATTAATTATCAAATACATTGTGCAGTACTGATGTATTTATAAGCATATTGCATCAGTATAAATCTGCATTAACTTTTTGATAAGTCAGAGTGTATTTTGTTTTGTTTCCTTTAAGTAAATTTGTAAATTTTTTTAAACCTATTATTTTCGACTTTTCAATATGCTCGCACCCCCTTCCCCTTACAGGGTTTATCACGCCCCTTAGAGGGGCGTGCCCCATAGTTTGAGGAACACTGCAATATACTATTTAAAAATGTATGAGTACTGCACACTGTATTTGATAATTAATTAAACAATACCAAGTTAAGAACAATTTTAACAATTACCAGAGTCAAACTGGTAACTGGGGCTTTTCATATATAACATTACATGAAAAATTTAATACTTTTATTGATAATTTGAGCGGTTTGTATTTAAATTCATATTATAGATTTACGTCAAAGTACATTATTTTTTAATTCATTACATTATTATTGTTTGGATGGGGAGATAGGGGAGTAAAGAAAATTTTGAAGGAAAATTGGGTCGCAAGTATTGAAAGTTTGAGAAGGTCCTTTGTAATGGATTTATAATGTGATTGCAAATACTTCCCTGTATTTGAAAAATATTCTGGGACATTCAAAATTAGTCCTCTTTGGTAAAATAAGAATATTTTAAATATATTTTCACTCTAACTAAAAACCATTTTCCTAAGAAAACTACTGTAAATATACCATATTTCCAAATCAAATACACACAATCGAATCAAAATACATAGTTTAAAATTCCGCCCACGACGCCAATTGAACTTGTTCGTTCCCTAGTTCTCGAGACCTTCCGAATGTTCATACCTTTCGAATTCACACTTGGCATACAAGACAAAACATACAAGATCAGATTTAAAATACCAGACATGTTTATTTTTCTACCCGACCATTTTATATCAACACCAGTCAGCCGCTGTTCGCGCCGTGGGATACTCAATCGCAAAGCCTCTTACAAGCAAAAGGTTTGAAGTAGAATGTTTCGGAGGCCCATCTGATACTGGGAGTATCCAATTCCATGTTCCGATAAAGAAAATTACTTCCAACGTCGATTTCGGGTTGAAGAAAACACGTTTTTCTGGAGAAAGAGGATTTTACACTTGTAAGGAGTATGCCGTTAGAGATAGTACTTTTATAGTCTGGTCTACAAGTAAAACAGCAGTTGTCTTTTCTATTCTGAAGGTAATAAGATTTACTTTCAATGCGAGACTATAATCTTAAGTATTTCGATTTAGAGGTTCTTTAGTAATGTACTGAACATGTTATAGGTCTGTTTTAATAATACTTGCACAAAAATTCGGAAAATTATAACACCTCTTATTTTTGCATTTTTTAAAATTACTTGTCATACTTCAACAAAGTTCAGGACCTTTCGCTTCAAATAGTAAATCAATTATTTGCAAACTAATCTAATTTTAGCATTATATAATATCCATATTGTACCTCAATAGTTAATATGCATGTATTTCACGTAATATAAGTAAATATTGCACAAGTTTCATTAAGATCAATTTATTTTGCAAAAACTATATGTTAATAAGTAAAGCGAAATAGTTTAAAATGCCCGTGCTTAAATGAATTGAACTTGTGTATTTAGAAAAGCATATTTTGTTACTTTTCGGTTTAGCCGGCTCAAGTGATAAAATCGTCAAAAGTATTACAACCGACGCCAAAAAGGAATATTTCCGCTGGTAAACTTTTACCATGACATTTTCAAATCACGTCGCGGTCTTTTCTTATCAGTAGCGTCTTTTGTCGTAATAGATAAAAAATAGATGAAACACAAATTAGAACTAACGTTTATACATTTTTTTGTGTGTATACTGTGCGTTGTTACCAAAAAAAGCCCGTTTGGTGAGATTTGCTCCGGCGAAGCGGATTTTTAATGTGGGACGATACATTGAATAATAACATTTAATACCTTTTTTTAAGGATAATAATAATGATATTCACTAAAAAGTATGGTGGTAATTAACAGTTGCGAAGTATTTTTACTTTAACTCCTGGAAATATAAATAGAAAAACTGAAATATTTACATAAATGTTAGAATTTCTTTTATGCAACAAACTTTTTAATTTGTATCACGTCTTATGTAAAAATGTAATACATATCTTACTTTACTTTTAAATTATTGCATTAAAAGATTTTAAAAAATACACTTTAACTTATAGTGAGAATTAAAACAAAATAATAAATAATTACTACATGACAATGAATAAATATTTCAGATGTTATAATTTAGCAAAGTACAAAAATCAAAATAAATTGTTTCTCATCTCGAATTATTTATATAATGCACATTTAGTCCCATTTTTATCTCATTTTGAAATCATCATTTATTTATTATATTTTTAGTTTCACTGTTTTTAATACATTTAAGTAACTTCTAATTTATTTATAAATATTCATAACTTTTACTGTTTTTCCACTCTCTTAAGATACTGTTTATTAAAATCCTAGTAAATAAATTATGAATATTAAAGAAATCAATTACGTTTAAAGCAATAAACCAATAAACTTTCTGTATTGTTTAATTTTCACACCATAATAATTAATGTCTTTAATATTTTATGAGAGTGAATATTTAATAGCTGCAGCATTTAGGTTCATAAATTTCTGTTAGCTGTTAATTGAACAAATATTGGTCTTTTTTTTAAAACTTCACTGAATATAAAGACTTAAGCAGACAAGAGAAGAAAAAAAAAAGAATTTAATGAAATTTTATTATTTGAATACCTTGTAATTCGGCAACTGCCTTTTTTTAAACTGGATATTTTTAAAACATAAATTCACTTTTGTGGACCGTACTTTATGCATTATGCATTTTCTTAGTTATTTGTTGAATAATTTAACATAAACTTCACTTATAACAAGAAATTGGATTTTTTTTTTCAAATTTCGTTCCAAGAACTATACAGTTATATACATTGCATTAAATATATAAATAAAGTAATACTGAATTTCTCTCTATTAAAAAGCTTTAAAAAGTTTAGAATAAATATTTGCGCTTGCTTAACAAATAACAGAAATATGTGATATTTTTTTTTTGTTTCGCAGGAGCAAATCTTGCCAAGCTGCCGTTAATCGGCGAAAACAAACAATATAAGCATAAAAAAAATCATTGATAAACATTCGTTTTCATTGGTTTTTCATCAATGCATTATGAAAAACTCGTCACTGATAACAAAAGAGTACGACTTGTTTTGAAAATGGGAGGGGAAGGAGGTAAAAAGGTTACCAGTCGAAATAATCCGTTTGGCGGATGGTTGTATCACTTACTTGCTCCGTCGAAAATAAGAAGTACCAAGTATTTTTTTTCTGTTACTTATTTAAAAGTATGTTAAAATTTCCACAAATTAACGTTTTAAGATTAAATTGATTCCTTAATGAGGAGAAAAATGTTGCATTTTAAATAATGAAAATAAAAAATATATATATTACTTTTTTTTCTTTTTTCTTTCTAATGTTATGATTTTTGAAAACTTTTGAAATTTTTTTATTGAACCATGAAACAACAATAATTATTTCCGTGCCCTCCCCCTAGAATAAAATAATATATATAATTCAGAATGTTTCAAATTTAAATAAAAGTTTGAAACTATTTAATCCGAAAAACAAAAAAATTAAGTTTTGTTTAAACTGAAAAATATAATCACTGTTACAATAAATGTAACTTTCTTCCTTTGAATATTAATAAAAGTTTGAAACATCAAAGTACATATAAAGTTAATGGAAGTAAATAATTTACATTTACCTACCTTTCTTAAGAAAGGGATCAGCAGTTGGACATAAACTTCCAACCAAAAGAAGTAATTCTTTGAATGAGGGATCTGCAATAAATAAAATATTGTTACTATATAAAAACTATTTCAACTATACATGTACATATGTCTGTAGAATTGCAATAAAATAATAAATTTATATATACAGGGTGAATATAAACGATGGACTTGATTTTTAAAAAAAAATATTTTCAAAACTAATGCATATATTGCAATAAGGGATATACGAATGTAAAGAGAAATAACCACGTTTATGTTTCCAAAAATGATCAACAGCCTATTAAAGATCACTGTGACTGAAATCCAAACAGGACGACTAAGAAACATAAGAGTTTTTGCATATTAGAGTATGAACTTTTTTCAGTTTTTTTTGGTGCAACGTGCTTTTAGAAATCGCTACTCAGAAGAAGCACTAATCAACAAGAGAGTTATGTGATGACATCATCAATTAAAAAACAGTTGGCTTGTGTTAAAAGAAAACCAGCCGCGAGCCAAGCTTCTTGAAGCATCAGTGGAGAGGGTGAGGCAGAGTTTTGTTCGAAGCTAACGAAAGTCTACGAGAGTTGCAGCCTGTGAACTTGAAATGCCTCAGAAAAGAGCTTGGAAAGTCTTACGAAAAAAAAATTTAAACCGTAACGTTTGCAATTGACACTATGAGTAACAGATAACGGTAAATAAACATTTGTGCAGCATTACGGACCATTTATAGAGTGATGCTACAAAATGTACGGAAATAAACTGGATTAAATACAGACTGGATGTACGAGTACGCCGTATAACAAGAACGTCACACATCAAATATTTTTTACGAAAAAAAAACGTTGTATATTTATATTTATTTTTACATATATGTATCATTTATTGTAATATGCCCTGTAGTTTCGATAATTTAACTTTTTAAAATCGATTCCATCATATACGTACTTACCTTTTAGTATAAACAGTCATCTATATGTCTATTTTGCAAAAATATACAGCAACAAAGTGAAGCACAGAAAAGAGTACATAGAACACAAGTACAGAGAGTGATTAAAATAATAGAAGAATATTAAAATGTGTTATCTTGAAATACATTAATCATTCTTGGGAAACTTGTTATTGGAAATAAGCACTCGCGTCGCCGGTGTTTTACTTGACAGAATGAACTGTTAATCATCCATTTTTTACCAGATTCGCAACACTTTTGACCTCTTGACGACAGATTATTTTTACAGGTTTATTTTGTCTCTTCCAATTTCAGTTATATACAAGTTTCAACTTTTGGATAAATGAAGAAAAACTGGCACTTTTCACGTAACCGATAAAAAAACCTTAAATTGTTTTGAAAATAAGGTGGTAAGAGGTCACCTTTTTCTGGAATATTCCGTTTGGAGTCCGTTGTATCATTTTTGGCGACTTTTTGCCTGCACCGATGAAACGTAAAAGTACAGAAAAAGGATTGCACTCCTGATGGCTAAATATTTATAAAAAAAATTATGTTTATGTGGTGCAAAAAAATGTTGATTATTATATACGTAAAAAAGTAAATATATGCAGATATACTTTTGAATTCATGGAACTTCTGCATGCATAAAAACTAACAAGAATAAACTAATTTCGATACTTTCAAACATTAAATTAATCATAAATGGAAAAAAAACCTCTGTTTTAGTACTTTATTACAAAATGAATATTCATTTTTTTCTAACTTTCAAGCCTTAAGGATAATAAAGGTTTATCAAAAAGAGCATCTTGCAGGTTTTACCTGTTTTGAAGGTATATTATTTAAAATCAAAGTAGTAAATAATTAGGATTAATTTCTATTTAGCCCAAAATGTTCTTAAGTATTTTTTTTTCTTTTTGGAAAGAGAAATGTAGTAATCTTTTAATAATCTATTACTCTTAATATTTATACCAAATTTCTTTGTGTGCGTTCGAATTTATTCCCCGACTTAACTCTGAATCCAGTTGCAACATGAGTATATGCTCAAATCAGGTTCTAAAAAGTTTATTTGTTTTAAATAAAAGTAAACGGAAATGGAATAAACATGTGCTCATGGAAAGATATTGTTGTCATTGTTACTTAAACACAATACACACTTTATTTTTTATGAGTAATTTAGTATGTAATGTTTATGTTGAGAAAGGTATGACGGTATGATACGAAATCCTTGTCTGATCTCAACAATAAAATTCCTGGAAAAATGATATGTAAAGTAATGTTGTCTTAAATCAAAATCTGCAGTTGATGGGTTTGCAAATATTACGATTCAATTTTTGTCTTAGACTGATTTCACATGAATTGTACTTATATAAGTTTGTTTCATTTAACAAAAGTTTATACAGTATTTATATGAATTTAAAAAGGCAAAGAAGAGTATATGTAAAAATCATCGTACACAAATTCTGCTTGGAAAAAGCTATAATTTAAGATAATTTTTAACCATTTTTACTAAATTTATTACTTCAATTTTTCAATCGCTTCTACATTTTAATAACATTTATTTCAAGCAAGATGTGCATTTAATGATAATAGATTATTTCTAGTAATCAGTAGTTAAATCGAATATTTTGTAATGGTTTTGCTCAGTTTTTGCGCGCAGTTCAAGTGTATTAAAAGAAAAACCTTATCATGACTTCCTATAGTATAATATTTAATTGTACTGTAAAAATTCACATTACTGTGTATATTTTGGAACTTGTTTAGTATATAATCATCTTCTATGTTTTTCACAAAGTAAATTCCTAACGTAATAACTCCTTCTAGAAGATGATTTTTTTTAAATATTCTGAAAAATTCTTTCAAATGAATTATTTTTTTCTAAAATAAATATGTAATTATTTCATAAGCAGTAAAAAAACTAGAAATAATTTTTTGAATCTTTCTTGATTTAATTTTTTTTTCCATAAAAAAAATGTTCGCAAAACATTTGTTTTGGGGGAAATTTAAAAAATTACGAAAGGCTCAAAAATATTTTCTAACGGATGTACTGTAACAAAAAATAAATTATGCCATTTTTACCACAGAATATATGTGAAAAAAGGTGCAATTTTATTTTACAAATATTTGGAGTACCCATAAATTTACTTGTTTTCTTTAAATGTGCATTTTTTTTTCACTGAATTACTTAGGGTACGAATATTGAAATATTAATTGAAATATTTATAAAAACCTAAATACGAATTAAAAATTAAATAAATAATAATAAACCGATATTCTAATTTAACCACTAAATTTTTAAGAAAACTATGAAATATTTATTTAATTATATTCCCAAATGTATAATCTGTTAAAATTTTTCTTTAAAAAAATACCCTTAATAATTCTGTATCATCAAAGGGACCAAAGTGTCAAAAATTAAAATAATTTTAATGTAATTTTTAAAAAAGCCTCTCTTAAGAGTGTTAAGCATTACTGTTTATTTTGGTCCCTACCGGTAACTTTTGTAAGACCGTGTTTTGATCAGATTATAAAACACTTTCGCTAAAAGGAAAATTGTTGTTTTTCTTATGAAAAAGTCCCTTTGATCTTTGTTTGAAAATTCATTAAGCTCCTTTTCGCTTCGCTTTTCAAGGCTTATAAAACTTTTTACCGTTTCCCTTAAAGTTAAGAACAGTTAAGAAAAGCTTTTCCCGTCCCTTGATATAAGTTAAAGACTAACTAATGAGAAAATTGTGTGTTTAGGCTTCTTTAAATTACTTTGTTCTTTTATTAAGCAACCGAGCGTATGAAATCTGACAAGTCTAATATCAAAAGGCATTGAGATTGCATAATACGTGTAGAAAAAAATATTTCTTTTATCGTTATATTTTTTAAATTATAAATGACCATATATAAGAATATTTTCAGTCGGGGGGGGCGGGGTTATAACAATATACTTTTATTAATTTAGTATTTATGGAAATAAGAGGTTGTAAAAAATGTGAAAGATTTCGGCAATTTTTTTCATTTCGACTAGTATAATATTGTATTAAATAGTTACATTTTTTTTTTAATTTTTAGATATATTCGCAGTATAATGACGAGTATGGCTTTTTTTTACTAAGGAGCCTGTAACGTTTGAATACTATTATGTTTTAAAATAATCAATTCGAGGTATTATCTCAAGCTCTTACAGCAATGGTATGTTTCTAGAACTACAACCTTTTAAGTTCATAAATAATGACATTCCTTTTAAATAAACTGTATTTTGATATATGTAGAAAAATAATTTTGTTATGCTCATATCCTTTTTTATTTTAAAAGTGTTCATATAAATGTATATTTTTTTCCCTTTACAAATTATTTTACGTACCTTAAGCTAGAACTATTGCCTCATTTTTTTAAAACTCAAAATGATGCAATTTTAAATGTGTAACAGGAACACAGTCTAAGCAAGTTACTAATTTACTGTTAGGCCCCTTTTTCCATGAAATAGTGTTAAAGATTATTTTTCGGCTTAATTTTATGGATTATTTAATAAAGATAACATTCATGCATCAAGTACGAAAAATAACAAATATTAAAAACTTTCATAATCAATTTATAAATATTTATATACATGCTAATATTTATTTGGGGTTGTGGGTTGCCTAGTGGTTACAGCATCGGATGCCAGACCGGAAGGCCTGGGTTCGATGCCCGATGTCACCAAATACCCTCCGAGTACACACGGATCATGTGTTCGTTAAATCAGTGGGTCCGAAAGTCTTGTGTGTGGTCGTAGCAGAAACAACGGGTACAAGGGGCTGGAGAATATTTCCCTCCCCTCCAGTTTCATGCCTAAATTGTGGAGGTGGAGATAGGTGGTGTCGCTATCTATCGTGTATGAACCGAGACAAATCGTACAGTCACCTGCACGGTGCGCAAATCTAAAAAAAGCTAACGACAGGCATACACCTAGCTCCTTGCCACGACGAATTTCATGGGCTTCGATCTGACACCGTCAGACAGGCGGCATTAGAATTAACAACAACAACAGCCGTATTTATTCAAATGGATTCTACTCTACTTTTTTTGAGAGACTGTTGTGACAACAACTGTTTTAACTTTTTGTCACTTAATAGGTGCTCGAGCCAAGTGAGTTTAAGAAACAAATAGAAATGTAACAAAAGTATTGAATATTATATTTTGAAAAATAATTGATTTTTTAGGATGAATTTCATAATTTTATATTGAGGCATTTATTATTTACAACTTTTGTATTTTATGTAAACTAGCTGAATTTATGTTTATTAATTATTATATTTCTTTAATTATTATAATTCTTTCGAAACAATAAAGACAACTTATCCTAAAGAAATAATGAATTTCTATCATTCTTAATGCAGTCTCTAATAAAAAAAAAAGAGTTTACGGGGCTTTTTTTTTTGTCATACAGAAATGGTAACTTGTCATTTTTTTTTTCATTTTCAAACGTGACATAAAATTCACAAATGTTTCTATATGTATCATTAGTTATTAATAAATTTAAAGCATATTATTCAAAATAATAAGGATTTTACCTATATTTAAAAATCTAGTATAATATCTTATATGTCAATGTAGAAAAATTAATACAAGCTATTTATTATTGATTTAAAAATATTAGTAAATAAAGTTATAAAAATATTTTTACTATTTCAACTAAAATTGTTAGTTTTACTTAATGCCAGTTTTTCTTTCTTTTTTTTAGAACTATGAGTTTTTCTGTCAGTGTTGTGCCGTTCACTGTGATAAAGCTACGAAGATAGATAATGCTTTCTACTGAACGTCTTTTGCGCGTGTCTGATGGAGCCTAAAGTGTATCTTTTACTTTGGGACAGTTCTCTCTATAGACATTCGACGATGAAGACATGACAAAGATGCCTTGTGTTTGTGAGACGACAGACTAGCAATACGGCTAAAGCCCTGAGACGATGTACAACAAATCAATGAGAACAACGATTCAAAATATTTTCATCTTAAGTTGCAAATAATTTGTAAATATTATCATTGGGGAATTAAACTAAAAGTTAATTGAAAATGGATTTTCTTGTTCTGTTGGCCAACTGACTACATTCCTACAGTAACGAACTCATATTAAGATAACTGAATTAGGTAATAACTGGTTTATTGTTTTAAATTACAGCGTATTCTGAGCCTTTTCGAAAGCTTCTTTTATGCACTTGACTATTTTTATTATAATAGATTACGAACATCAATCCATTGAGCATTCCAGGATTAAGCTCGATACACGAACAGAAAGGAGAAGGTGAGTGAGTAAACTTTTATTAATCCTCTCTCTGCGCATCTGGTGATTTCCATGGGCAACGTAGATATAGCAAAACTTGTGAAACCCGCGATTTTCGCGAGTATGCATTTTTTCTGACTATTTAGCTATGCAAGTCTTGCTGCTCCAGTGTATGTTTTAATTTATATTTTTTGTTCATATTTTTATGATCTTAATCTATATTTTAAAATAAATACTCTTTTACAAAAGTTGATCATATATTCTAACTCTAGAATGTAGATTTGAAATACGTAGTAACAATGTACGCTATTTTGTGCCCTACTTAGATAGAAAAACTACGCAGCGAGAGGGGTTAATGTCGTTCTGAAAAGTAACAAGAGAGCTATTGTCGATGGACCTCGTAATTTTGAACCCCTTTCAAGTAACAGGGACAATAGGAAATGAGCCCTTATCCCTTCTACCCTGTGACCCGACTAAAGGTGTGGAGGGAAAAAAGGATCATTCGGCATGATAAATTTCAAATATTTTATTTACCACTTTAAACGACTCAAACACAAATAACACTATAATTAAGATACTTCAGTTAAGCAATAGAAAGAAGAGACGAAATTCGCGTTTGGGGAGACACATATAATAATGTGGGTTCTCCTTAATATATTACTTTACTCAGAAGCTAAGTATTTGCTGTCCACCTAACGATTTTAACACTTTAATCATTAGTATGAAGTGAGATAGTAAATAACTTTAGGCAGTCTTCTAATGGATTGTAAATACTTTCTTTTTCTGATTATAATCCTCTACAGGGTAGTCCTTTACTTTGAAATTCTCTAGACCCTTCTTCTTAGATAAACTTCTGACTTTCTAACTTTCTCTTTACTTATTCCCTTCACTGCCAATTCACTAACTATTCACTATTCTCTTCACTTCTAATCCACTCACAATTCACTAACACTTTAACTCGTGAAGTAGGAATATATATATAATAAACTTAATTTGCATATCAAGTTTCCTTCTTTATGGGAAAATTAGTTAAAATTTGCTGGACCAAAATGATTCCCAAAAGGACGTTAATTAAAGGTCGCGTATAGATCCATCACAAATACCTGAACTGACACCTCACTCTCCCAACTTTTGCACTACTCAATAAAATGACTTTGAGTCCAGTTGATTTAATTTGCATCAGCCCCTCTATAGCGTCTTTAGTGGCGTCTATGACTTGAATTCATGACACGCCGGTCACGAATTCGTGGCCTTGACCACTAGGCTAAAATGACCAATGGATACCTTTAGAGTACAGTCGATAAAATAGATTCAATGTTTTCTTCCAAAATGAAATAAGTGAAATAGAGAGCGTAAATCCGAAATTAAATTTCACAATTTGTTGTTCAACTATGGTGTATTTAAAATAAATTTAAACTAAGTTGCGCAACTGCTCCTGAGGGCCAAAGCCTACTGTACCCACCTCAGTTTTTATCACCTTGGCCACAAAGGTGAATGAGCAGGCGTTCCGGTCACTTCATCAGTCTGACGTGAAACCTCCAGTGTTTAATTCACAATCAAGCTTTGCACTCGTTTATCGATCCAATGAGGAGATGAAAGGCTGGTTCGGCCTTTCGCAGCCTGGAGTCTTAAGCGTTGGACATGTTGCGTGGAAGCGCAATATTTAAATGAAACGATTTCTGATTTAACTAAACCAGGACAGGTTTTTGAAATAAAAAGTATGCATTTTCTCTCCGTATGGCTTTCAACGGCGTCTTATGAAATTGTAGGAAAACATGCAACCTTGTGACATTTCAAATTAATTGAAACGACCTTCAAGCTAAAGAAATTCGCGAATTCTATAGTAAAATTCAATAAAACATATTTTCTTTAAAAAAATATTCCGTATATTACAGATAAATTATGTATATTGTAATTTTGTGTACGACTGATTTCAGTTAAAATATGCAGGGTAATTTGTACGAAAAATTTATCAATAGCCGGAAATACGAAAAATAACTACGAAGTAAAAAATTTCTGATAGATTAAGAGTATTTAGTTATTACACATTTCATCTATAATTAGCTTTATTTAAGCATACGTAGACCATGACTTCAACTTTATTCTTATTACTTGACCACAACGAGACTTGATTTCATTGTATACTTTTTTCGACATTAGCTATTAAAAATCAAACAGATTTAGTAAATGATACAATAAGTTAACTCATTACATAAATGGGCATGTAAACTGAAACATTTTGGGTCAAAATGCATCCCGCAGAATTTTCAAGAGTCAAGACATCATTGTTAACTCGAGAGAAATCAACCATTCAAATTTTATTCCACAAACCGATCCCCAAGTGCTTCTGAAACGCAATGTGTGCATCTTTATGATGGATGTATCGTTTGATAATTCCAAATACTGATGCACGCAGTGGTGCATAATTTGAAACGAGCGGAATGTTTGCTATAGTTAGTTCGCTATTGTATTTATCCGGCTGGATTGCCTTCAATATATTAAATTTGAAAGGAAAATGATTACATCAATAGAAATAATTTTTTTTAGTAGAAAAAGATTTCTACTTATTGTGTAAATCAGTGTTTCTGAAACTGTGGGGGCGCGAGCTTAGCGAAAAGTCGAATGTAGAAGGTTATATAAAAATATTATTAATTTACTGAAATGAAGCAAAACAAAGCCCATTATGACGTATTAATAATAATATATATTGCACATTTTTTTAACCTGATGTTATACATTTATAAATGTATCAGTGCTGCTTAAATTATTTTATAATTAATTTAACAATACTAAGTTAAGAACAAGTTTAATAATTGTCATTGACACCAAGGGTTTGTCACATAAAATTATATTCAAAATTTAAAACTTATCTTGATAACTTGTACGGTATATAAATAAAGTTGTATTGTAGCTTCAGCATCAAACTACATTATTATTGCCTTTAAAAAATTGTTATTGAATGGAGAAGAGGGGTGTGATGAAAATTATGATTAATTACTAGGTCGTAAATAATGGAAGTATAAGAGAAGTTCTAGTTTAAATTATCTTTTTCTTTGTATATTTATAAGAAAGGGATCTCTGTGATAAGCAAAGGTAAATGCGGTAATACCCTTAACTTACGCGATAGGTGACGCTGAGTGATACCCGCGTTCGTCGGGGTTTAATTTCGGACATAAATACACAAACAATTTTTAGTTGTGGCAAAAGACAAAAGAAAATAATAATAAAGAAAAAAAGTTTATTAAAATCTTAGATTACACAAATGCAAAATCGCAAATCAAAGTTATTTTTATGCTACAGGCTTCATAAAATAAACAAAAAGTATTTTACTGATATTTTTTTATTTCTTGTTTTGCTTAAAAAATATGCTTTTTGTTGGAGTCTATATTTTCTAAACTTTCTAACCTTTGTTCAACTAAAATGAGGCTTTCTGTCTCCCTACCTTCATTCGATTTTTTGATTCAACTGGCTCTGAAGAATCAAGTTTAATGTCTGCTCAAGCATTTCTATGAGCTCAATTGCCAGCTCCTGATTGTGGGAATCCAGTAATACTTGTACGTCATCACTTCTAAATTTATTTCACTGACAAGATGAACAACTTCTTTAATCACATCGCCAATTTTTTTCTCAAACAAATGACGAATCAACGTTGCTTTAAAAATCACGTAACTCTGGGTTCGCGTAAGTCGGGGTAGCGTAAATCGAGGTATTGCTATATTCCACAAATGCACAAGTTTCAGTAGCACAATATATTCAATTTTCCTTGTATAAATAAAAAATGCTCTTTTTCCCACTAAATTAAAAAATAGAAATAATGTTTGAATTATAATCTTCCTGAAATGAATTAAAATCTACAAATAAAAAGCAATTTTATCACAACCATTTTTTTTCAATCATAATGAAAAACTTAAAAAATACAATTTAGAATTAATGCTTTTTATTTAAAAAAATATTTTATTTTAAATTTAAACCTCCAAATCAAATTACTACATTTTTTTATTTGAAATAAGATCCACAGTTTTTGGTATTAAATATATTTATCTACCTCTATCTGATTTTTCATGTTCTATCATTATCTACTTTCAGAGAATATTAACATTTTGAAAACGACTGAAGGTGATATTTAGTTTTATGAATCTCAGTTGTTTTTTTCCCTAATCAAATGAATACAAATCACAGACTGTTTATATTCCCCAACACATTGCAAGGAATTGAATAACCTTGCGTTTGAGTATACATAATATTTATTAATATGTGTTCAAAGCCAAAATTCCAAACATTAATTTGCTTTTTTCTACAGTTGTTAAATGTCGTTATATTAAATGATTGTGCATAAATTCAAACTATATGATTTACAACCCATATTTTAATGTTTTAATTTATCTCGCCTATGTGAACATTGATAAATGGAATACATGCAAAGGCAACGCTACCACATGCGTCTCCATCAGATGGTGCCAGCAGGTAGTGGCATGACACGTGACCAGAAGAGCACGCATAAAATAGAGGTGTGAGCTGTGAATGCGAGGAGAAAACAAAGCAGCGTCGATAGAGGAAAGACGTAAGACTGATTTAGAGCCAGAATGGCAACGACGCGCATGTAAATAGTATTGTTAACGAACAAATTTTATGTTAAATGTGTTAGTAACCATGTTAGTGTAGTATTTGAGCTTAATTGCGACAGTTATTTTTTGGTATTATTAAAATAAATAGTTGTGTATGTTCTAGTTCTTAGTCTTTTCTGCTAACCAAACAAATCGCACACATATATTGAAAAACTAGACTGCATTAAACCGTGTGAGTATTTTTGCTTATAGTCTAATCAGGTTTATTTACATTTCTTGTCATCCTCACAGCTTTTTAAGTTTTTCTAATGTTCTAGTATACTGTGTGAAATTTTAAGCTTCACTCCGAATGCTGAAGACATACGTTTTCGGAGTCAGTCGCCTTATGGTATGACAGACAACTGACAGTACTTAAAGAATGTAGTGCTTAATACACTATACGAGCATACACTGCCTGAGAAATTATTCGAATGACAAGTGCTATGGATGGGAAGAATCCTAAGGCAAATATATTAATAAGCTGTTTGCACCCCTTTTGCATTGATGACTGCTTTCAGATGTTTGGGGCAAGTTTCCAACATGGTTTGATAGGTGGCCATAGAAAATGACTTTCTGTCGTCCATCACAACTGCAGCGAGTCCCGGCAGTAAAGAAGGTTGACTTGACTGATAGAGCGTAATTTGCATTCTAATTCGTCCGAAACCTGTTTTGGAGGATTTAGGTCGGCGCTCTGTATAAGACCATTCCAGATTTTGAACAACATTTTGTCAAATCCTAGCTGCGCAAGTTTTGATATGGGGTTCGAACAATTATCCGGATGGAAGAGAAATAGATTTTGCCCAAAGTATTGGCTTAGAGTTCAGGGAGCAGCAATGTCTATATTAGGGGTCTTTACACTTTTAAGCTCGAGGACTAAATTAATAAATTTACAATGATCCATGAGCCACATCAACACATTCACAGTGATCCAAGGGGCCCCACGACATTCAAATAAATATTGTAGTCAGGAAAGTTATATAAAAAAGAGAGGTTTGTTTTATAAAACTACAACCGATTCTAAGGAAAGAAATGGTGTTTACATATTTGTATATTGGCCTTTCAAAAAAGTTAAATGTAAGTTGAATTAAAATACTTGAGAAGCCTGGTAAAGATAAGAGTCCAGCTTTTTTCTGAAAATTTCTGAGATTGTACGCATATTCAGAACTTTGTGTATGAAAAATTAAAATGCAGTAACGTTTTGGAAATTCGTCAATTTCAGAAAATTTTATATCAAATGTATATCACACATTCCATTGAAATATTTTAATTATAAAGAACAGAAAAGATGACGTTCAAGAATAACAAAAACAGAGCAGATAAGTCAAATTTTAAATGCTTCAAATTGAAGTGAGGGTCCACTAAATACATTCAGCGGGTCATTGGTAGCCCATGGGCTATGGGTTGAAGACCTCTAATCTAGAATATCCACATATATCTCAGAGCTCATGTTTCCAACCCCAGGATTTAAAACACACGCACATGCCTTTAAAAAAACTACACCATGATCTTTCCACCACAAACTTAACAGTCGGCACAATGTTGTCCTTTAAATGCTGCTGGGTATCATCCAAACTCCACCGTGTCTATTGGACCATCATATAGTAAGGCCATATTTATCATTCCAAAGAATATTTTTCAACATGTCCACATTCAAATGATGGTGAGCGTTGAAAGATTGCAATTGACGCTTCGTATTCTGTGGAGCTATGTTCGTCTTGTGAGCAGCTGCACGCCTATGAAATCTCGGGTTTAAGTAGTGTAATGAAAAATATTAAGGTTCACTTGCAAAGTTAGAGGTTTTGTTTTTAATATTTTGAAAATTGGTTATTGCTTTGTTTTTAGTATTGTATTTTATTGTATTTTGTAAATTATTGTTTTTGGCGTCAACCAGACTTTGGGCTCCCTAGTATCCTAGATCATTCCATGATATGGGGTGTACATTACGGCACTACAAGTCTTTGAACTCGAGTCGAACATTCTTATTACTCGCACTAACACCTGATGTGCTTTTGAACTCTTGAGTGATTTCAACAAATAATTATTTGCTATTTTGTTTCACTACTCTTTTCAGAGTTCTAAGGCTGCGATTAGTCATTTTTTTGGCCTGCCAGTTCGTTGCTCCGCAATTGCACTGCCTCGGCGTTTTCTTTTCACAATTACATCCCACATAATGGATTTGGCTTCTGTAGAATGATTGAAAGTCCACGAAATGATTTTCGACAAAGGTGGCAACCTACAATAATTCCGAGCTTCATTGAGCCACGAACAAAAACTTTCATTGTCTTACGAATGAAAAAATCACATGAAGTGCCACTGCTATCATTTTTAAAGCTTTCGATTACGCATCAAATTACGTCACCCGCCAGATCCACTTCTTTAAGGGATGTCCGGATACTTTTGGTGAGATATTGTTATTTAAAATTAATTCATGAATATTTTGAAATATTAATATATGAATTAATTATTATAACATCATCGCAATACTCTTGAAATAGAAATATTAACATTTAAAATCAGATTTTTAAAAAAATATTAGTAAAATTAATAATAATAGCTACATTTCGCACAAGGGTGTATACAACTCTCTAGCTCCTAACAGGCAATAATGTAGTTAAGCCACATATCGTTTTTATAGTGGCTACATATATTTCTGATATTGATGTAAGGTGGAAATGGAAAAAAATTTGTTTTTGGCAAGAAAAATGTCGAAAATCAAAAGTGGACCATAAATTATCCTAGTGTTCAAGCGTGTGGGAGTATTAAATTCTCACTATTCAGCTACACGAGGGCTTTTAGCAACGAACCTCGTAATTTTTAATCTTGATCAAGTGACGAGAATGACAACTTAGCTGGGACCCTCTATCCTAATTTCTACACCACACAAATGGGAGAACGTTTGATCCACGACATACTTAATGTGCACAAATCCCTTCTGCCTGGCGGGACTTCAGTGGCACTAGAATCGAGCTCATGGCATGCCACCCACGAGTCCGTTAATTCGACCACTAGGCTACCGCGGCCACATCCTGAGGAGACCAATACCCGTGTTAAACAAGGCCCGTAAATCTCATGAGAAAGAAGAAAAAAGGTCACTCGGATTTTGAGGATAAAAAATCCCACGCGCTCAACTAAAAGCATCGTTAGTAAACTTATATTAAACTTATTTCATACACGCAAATCTTGCAATCATAACATATAAGATTGCAAAATGTATTATTTTATAATTGTGCTCTAATATAGGACGTACTTTTCTGTCAAACTTTAATCTAATACTTCACAAAACTCCTTATTGGAAATACTTAAAGTTGACTTGACAAAACAACACCCCTGTCGGCTTAATGCCTCTATCGCATATCTTCTCTAGTATCAAGAGCGTGCCCTAATTAATTTTCTCGACATACTTATTTTAAGAAATGAAGACATAGTCATCCAATATAAGTTACCCAGAAGCAAGGTGGATTTGAAAATTAATTCTTTCCAAGTATGCAATTAATGCAGTAATTTTAATGAAATATACTGAGTGAAATCTTCTGAGAAGTCAACAATGTAATCAGTATCCTCCTCTTCCGACTTGTAAAATTAATTGAAATATTTGTTAAGTCGCATTATCGCTCTGAAACTCCCATGTCTCAGATTACTCGCTGTTAATGATCGCATCAATTTTGGTTTGAGTTAAAGCTGAAATTTTTATCTTTGATGCTCTTGAATAACTAAATATGTGCTCTCAAGTGCATTATTTGATGGTAATTATAGGAATGCATAAATAAGAATTGGAATTGTTTGACAAAATTCTCTTAATTTTTCATCAGAGGTAATTTTGCTTTTCAACTATTGTTAAAGTATTTTGCTACGTTATATTTCTCATTCGAAAAAGGTGAGTAGTATATTATTTTGCAATTATAATCAAAAAATGTCATTTTAAGAACTGTTAGGGAACGTTTAGTTCTATAACATTAAAGTATAGAAATTTGCTGCCAAGAATTCGAAGAACAATGTTTTATTCCATTAGGCTTAGTTGCGTTCACATCAAAACGATGCAACTAGCTTGATGCCTAAATACGGACTGTTGCCGATCTGGTAAACTGAAGAAAATTACAAAGGAATTGCTTCCAGATTTAAAAGTATAAATATAAATTCTCAGTAAGTTTATATAAAATACAAATTCCTTATATTATAAATGAATAAATATAAAAATATGAAATTTATTTTAAGAATTAATTATTTTACAAATTATAATGTTCTATAATTTTATTATATATATCTTTGTTTATTAACTCATTCGGCTTGAGCGGCCATTAGTAGGCAACGCGAGTTGAATGCTATTTGTCCTCTACATAACTATTCACCTTTGATTCAGTTTCCGTTTCTAAACCTTTATAAATATTAAAAATTAGTCAGAAAAAGAAAGAAAAAAGTTTGTTTATCTCAGAGATTAATATTAAACAAACCGCGCGATATTTAAAAAGGGAAAGGAACGAATTTAAAAAACAACTTTAGTAGCACATATGGAACGTAATAAAGTATTTTTTCCCCTTAAATAAAGCGATCAACATTTATTTCATATGAAGTATGAAACGACATTTTGAAACATATTTACGTATCTTCTAGTCTTTGAAGATTATTTTTTTGATCAAGTATGAAGTATTTGTTATCTAATATAAACTGTCACTTATATAAAGTATTGAACAATCAATAAATATAGCATCGGAACTTCGCTTTAACGTAAAATCAAGCGAAATAAAATTACGTATATTAAATCAAATATTAGTCACTTCAAACATGACTTCAATGACTTAGTCACTTCAAACGTCAGTTACAGTTATTGCATTTAAAATGAGAGTGGTTTCATCAGTTATAGTTATTGCATTTAAAATGAGAGTGGTTTCATCAGTTATAGTTATTGCATTTTTATCATCAGCATAAAATTTTCATTGATGTTTAAAATATTTATCAAACAAATGAGTGAAGGCGCTATTTAGGGGATTAGATTTAAAAAAAAAAAAATGGAATGTGGCATTGGGATCCGTATGAGAAATTTTGAATACTATTTTGTTTTTCGATCAGAACTTTTAGCTACAGAGGATTCTTTAAAGTTCTGCATTACTGAGAGTATTTATACAGATATCTGGTTATTGAGTGAAAGCCGAAGCTCTTTTAAGCATCTACCTGAATGGTGGACGCATGATGATAGATCGAAAACGAGTATTGTTCAGCTTTTAAATTGCTTGAGTGCCAATGTTAAGATCATTTTTCAGTGGGTACCGTCGCATGCAAATCTCTGACGGAATGAGATTGCAGATGGTCTGGCCCGTGAAGGCAACCATAGAATTCTACACATAGTGTATGACTTAATTTTTCGGAAATTGCTACCCAAACGAGATATTAGCTCCACTTGAAGGCATACATGAGTACTATGAAGGAATCTATCCTAGTACTGATTTGATTGGGACAAGCAGTAAGCGAGATGAAACAATTCCAGCTAAGCTTCGTAGTGAACATTTCGATTTCAATGGTTTCTGGCAGAACTTAAAATTTACCCTTCTTGCCAAAATTGCAAAGTAACCCTAGACATTCATTTCCAAAATCATGGTTGCCATAACAGCCAGTTGATCTCAATTTTTTCTATAGCTCTCCATTGTTTAAAAATGTATGGGTTCATGGATTTGATCTAAATGTTTCTGTCGATCAAGTGCGATAAGAAACAACAAAATATATATTATCATTAAAATTAATTGTACATTGTATATTTCATAGTGTTGTTTCAAACATTAATTTATTCGTAAATAAGTAAAAATAATATTTATTTCAAATCTGAATGGATTAAGATTACGAGATTATGCATACCCAAGCATAGATATCTCGCATGTATTTTGATGGAACAAATTACTACTTGTATGTACAGATTTTGAATTTTATGTAAACAATAAAGGTTTAATAGCGAGTTTTTGAATATTTCAAAGGTCCTTCATCATTGTTACAAATTATAAGAGATAAAAAAGATTATTCAAAAAGAGTTATATCATACATTCAAGTTATATTTTGTTCCATGTTTCAAAAATAAGCATTTACACATTATTTGCATTATAAAACTATTATGTAAAATATTATCCTTATAATACTTTAGAGTACTTGTATTAGCTTAGAAATCATACCAAATCTGTGACTTAAATCCCATGCCATGCATTGCTAAGACAAAATTTAACAAGATCTTAAATTTTTTTATCGCGCTTATTTCAATATATATTAAATTTGTAACTAGCATAAACGTTGTCCACTTTTCCACCAGACCAACTTATCATTTAAGGCACAAATCAATAATTCCCCTTATCCATTCACTCTATAATTCAGTCGACCGAATTTTAGTAGCAAATCTAATTTCGCATAGCTATTTGACAAAGCCTACTTACAGAGAGAAAATATGCGAATGAATTACACAGGGTAACTTAAGACGCCATTTTGAGTCACTCAGTAATGAGAATCTTGAGGCAAAATTTTCAATGAAGGACTTTTAAAAGTGTGTTTTTTTTCTAAATTAGATGTGAATATTCCATACGAATATAATACACCATTTTTCTCTCTGAACATAAGATCTATTTTATTTATTTACTTTCTTTTTTTTTGTACATAACAGTAAATATTTTATTACTGAAGTATACTAAAGCATACTTCAGTGTACTGATATATACTAAAATATCCTCGATATTTACTAAATACTATATTCGATATATACTAATATATACTAAAATATCCTCGAAATCAGATTACTTAAAAACAGAGTTGATCAATTTTAAGATGTGTGTATGTGTGTAAACCTACTCAAAAATCCCACCCCCTTTAATACAAAGATAAAAACCAAATAATTTAAAGAGCCTTAAGAATGAAATATTAAATCTTGGGTAATAGGCTACAGATTACTGTTTAACAAGCATTTAAAGGAATAAATAATGTTTAAAACATTACTTTCTAGTTGAAATTTTAACATTTATTTTAATAATTTTCTTTTATTTTCAAAAAATATGCATTTATTTCATCAATCTATCACTGTTTTGCAGTTAATTTCATATAAGTTTAAAATGATGCAACTTTGAAATATTCCGAATGCGGATCTAACTCTAGATTTCCGAACACAAACAGACATTAATTTACAGTCCTTTGATCCCCATATATTTAAATCAAAATGGATTGAAAGAGTCTCAAATTTTCATTCAGACGTTTCGCCACAAGACCTTATTTGAATTTCAAACGTGATAGTTAAGAGAACCAAACAGGAATAGTTAAGACAGTTGATAATCATGAGGATTGCTATTGTAATAGTCTTCAGAAAATATTCTGAGAGGAAAAATTCCGTGGCTAGAAACAACTGATTTTAAAATGTATGCTATTATACTGTAAATGTACTATTTTTAGATCGTCGAAATATTATGTTCAAGTTAATTTATTTAGTATTTAATGAAATCCTATAGTCTTTACCTCTTTCGTGCTACTTTAAATGAAAAAAAGTTTTTCACCTATCAAAATAACTCAATTTAAGGCAACTTATTGTTTCTCTTTTTTAAATGAAATATGAAACGATACAATTTGTCATCAATAGGGCTCATCAAGGGAAAAATAATGAATATTTATTGTGGGAATATAAGAAGAAATTTTTAAATAAGTATTAATATAAGTGTTGCCCAAATGTAAAGTGAAAAAATTGAATAAAATTATATTTATCGGAAAATTAAAAGGAATCCTCATGGACTTTGTAACAGAGATCATTTCGCATCGGCAGCAGATTGGTGTTTTCGCTGTAGAAAGATAGTAATTGGTTCTTGAGTTGAAGTTCTGCACAGCTTCCTCCACTTCATCGTCCGAATGGAAACTTAATGTTCTCATAATTGAACCAAGGTTGGGGAGTGAGTGAGTGACTTTTTTCGTCTCCTTGTTCAGGTACTCCAGGGTTTTTGACGACGGACCTCGTAATTTTGAACCAGGATTAAGTGAAGAGGAAGATACCTGAGCTGCTAAGCTTTCGATATGGTCGTCCCCCCCTCTTAGGGTCATTACAGCCACTGGGGGGGGGGTCCAACAGTTTGAAAAACGTTTCTTTAGATCAATTCCTTTACCGTGAACAGGTCTCACTGTTAAACACTGTATGCAGTGTGTACGTCGTACCTCCCTTTCTAACAATGTTTCGTTTGCGCTGGTATAGCTGCAGTCATTTTGATGCAATCGCACTCGTCCTCTTTTCATTTGGACAACCCTCATAACATTCAAAATTTGGTAAACTCTGGGGACTTTTAACGAATTTTTATCACTTTTACTTTTGTAATAGGTAAAGAAGTTGCAGGCAGTTGCACGAACTTTCCCTCAAGGCCAAAAACTATATCACAATTGAATTAAAAGATCGATGACTAAAAAAAGGAAAATTTTACAGTTGAAATAAATGTTTTCATTGGATGATGATGGATGTTTCTGGTTTATATTATAAGTGTTGCAGTTTATTTATATGTTCAGAACAAGTTTCATGAGTGACCTCTATCAATTTTGATTTCTTTAATAATGGTGATTTATTAATTATTATCAACGTCACACTATGAAACAACACAAATTTTCGTCGACCAAGCTCGCAATTTATACCATGATCAAGTGATAAAGGTTATCAAAAAAATTGTACTCTTTTTACCTTTATACTACACCAAACCAACGTTTGGACTTTAACAGATTTCATTTAAATAACGCTACCTCCATTATTAGCCATTAGTAGAGTGTGTATGTTTATAAAGGTTGCTTTATCAAGCAACGCGAGAACTAATTAACTCAAAATTTGGAACCTCAATCAAGTGACACCTGAGTTGGCACTCCCCTTTCCAAGCTACCATACATTGCTTACTGCAGGACTCTGAACCCCGACATATTTAACGTTCATCAATCCACTGTCCGGAGGGTCTCCAGTGGCATCAAAACTCGAATCCTTTACTTGACAACGCAGGCCATGAATTCATGACAGTAACTAATATGTATTGAGGTCTAGTCACGTGGAATCAGCGCATCACCTAATCATATAAATATTATTGGACACGGAGCTTGACTAAGCATCACCGACCACTTTTTTGCCGCCATGATAACTCAGCTACCGATGAATCATTAATGAACTTAACTTAATTAGTATTACACCTTCCCGTAATAATTTGTCCGTAGATGGATGGCTACACTATTATTACTTTAGAATTATATAGACATAGTACGCAACTGCTTACATGACATGCAATGATATTTATCCACCAGAGGTCTATTACTTTTACAACCAATATATTATCGAACTTGACTACTTCAAACTTGAGTAGTATAACGTGTGTGAATGCCCACGTAAACATTTACTTCTGTATGATGGCGCCACTGTTCACTCATTTATAATGCGAATGCAAATCGGTCAATGAGTCGAAACCTAACAATCTCTATATCTATCAATTCAAAATAAACCAGTTAACGGTTGCGCTTCAATACGAGAGCGCACAACTGTGTGTGTGTCCCGGAAGGCTCAATTGTAGTATAGGGGGGCCCTCCTGATCTGGCGATTTTTCTTTTGATTTGGCGATTTTCATATAGATATCATAGTGAGATAACGAATTCATTCTGGCTTCTCGACACCTATCGCTAAGTGAAGCTTGACGATCGATTTTGGTTGCCAAAAGAAATTGACATTACCAAGGGCCCCCTCCCCCTATAATACTCTTTAACCATCACGGAAAAAAGCTATGGCGAGTATACTCGTAAATCACAGAGTAAGCGTCGCTGTTAAAATATTTTATCAAAAAGATGGATTTATTTTATAAAATTACCAATTTTATTACTTTTACTTATTGTACGGGAAGTGAGGAGATATAAACTAATTAAGCTTGGTTACGGCTTCATGAGGACGATGGTCCATCCAACCGTAAGTTTTTTTGGATATCTATGGATTTTTGTGACCTTTAAAATTTCTGGGTTGAGAGACCCTAAAACACTTCGATTTACTTTCTGCTTCACTGACAAAATATTTGCTACCTGCCTTGGCACTAAGGAAGTTCTGGAGTAAAGTTGATCATAGTCCTCTTACCAGAAAGCATCCTTGCCTTTCCTACCACAAAGAAATAAGTCTTCTTTAGGCAGCATGGAATTGGGCCATTACTTCAATGTCAGCACATGGTTGTAACATCAAACAATGGGCTTTTACACCCCTCCATAGCTCGGTAACTTCAAATGGACAGCTATCAATAGTCTCAGCACCTGGTAGGCGTCACGCATTTTTCCCATGGCTGACCATACATGATAAACCCTATTATACTTGTAAATAAGCTTTCTGATTTTTGCCTTGGCCCATTTTATATGCTAACATCTAAGAACGTTATCATCGCACTTAGATTATTTATGCAAACTCATGCGTTGTTTCAGCAGGTGCATACGGGAACGCATGCATTTATCTTAAATTTTTCATATATTTTTATTTATTTGTTTTTCTCCGACCTTCTAAACATCTTGAAATTTCAGAATATATTTTGTTTTTCTTAGAAATTACATTTTAAATAGCCAATGGTCATTAATTTCTACGCATGACGCGTATATTCGTCATGATTTGGGAACTTCTCCGTGACAAGTGTACTTGTGAATCACAGTTAACTGTTTAATCAATTCACACATGCGCATAGATTTCTTCATCAAATATTTTTATTTAATATCACAGCATTTTTATGGCTACATCTGTTCTTTTCAGAGTTTTTGGATAGATTTTAAAAAAAGTATATTTTGGCATAAGCCATTGGAGTCGCAACGAAATTTAACGCATTTCTTATAAACTCGTTGCTATTTACTATTAAACTTAACTAAAGATATTTTATTCAAAGGTATGGTATAAAATAAGAGCTCCTAATCTCCCATTTTACGATATTTTACAATATTTTAAGGGTTTTTTTTCCCTTCAAAAGACATATGATTCATTAAACTTCAGAAAAATGTACTCTAAATAATGAATTTTGAAAGTTGAATTCCATTTACAAGATAATGACTCCTGGATGCATTCTTAGACTCTATATCAGAATTTGCCTTTCTTTGCGTTATAGCATTTCTAACTCGATAAAACTTGAATTTCATTCTAGTGACTCAAAAAAGTTGCAAAAAGCGTAAATTTTATTGCACTTTACAATCTTACTTATGTTGGTCTGAACATTTTAAAATGATGAACCGTTCAAACTTTTCAAAATTTTTTTTCTAAGTCAATTTGAATCCATTTTGCACGAGAAAAGAATCCATTAACAACATCTAATGGTCCTCCTAAAAGGTTTTTATATTATTATTTATCCATTTTTGGTAACATACAGAAATTTAAATTGCTGCTGGATTTTGATGTAGCGTTTCAAAGAAATATGAAAAAGCAAATTATTATACATTATACTAAATAAAAGAGAATAATTGTGTATTATTGAGAAAACACTTTTGACAAATGTTATTTTTTTATGAATATCTGTAATATAATCCATTTTAAATGGCATTCATATAAGCTATTACACATTTACAGTCATTCCATATACGTAATAAATATCAAAACATGTTTTTTCTGTTACCATAATAAATAATGTTTACAAAATATTTAAATGCCAAAATAAATAAAGACCAAAAATACATATTAATTGGTCAAGTAAAAGGATTGTTTAGCAAAATAATTACATACAAGTACAAATAATGATTTCATTTTATAAGTTGCAAGTCAGAATTTTCTTGTTTACAAAATTACTGAACTTAAAACTATGGGGCAATTTAACATTTTTATTTCAGTTGCAGGATCCGTACTTAAAAAGTTTCGAAAGCTACTATATTCCATTTCTGTAGAATTGATGATAATTGAGTTGAATGAATGGAAATCCACATAATTAAAGGAAATATCGATTTTACAAAGTTTCAAATTAGCTTTGTTACAAAGCGAAAGCCAATTCAAGACATTCATTTGGTTATTTTTCAAATTTTAGGAACTATTTACTCCTTATTGTTAAAAGATTGCTTTTTAGTTTGTTTAATTGGAAAAATAAATCAAAAGGATTTGCTTCCAAGTTTGAGTATCGAAATTTCATTATGTTCAATTGGCATACTGTTAACTGCTTATTAGCGCTAAAATAGATTAAAAATTTTATATAAATATGTTAAGAAATATCCTAACTTTTAAAGTATAAGTTGGTTACAGTGAAAAATTTGGAATCCTTAGTTAAATTAATATATATATATATAGTGTGTGCGATATACTTCATAAAAACATTTTAGAAGTACATTGAAAACAGTTTACAACTACTGTTTTACGGTTTCCTAATTTTTGAAATGCGTATTACTTAGGTCCATTGTGGGGCATTTTCAATAACATTTTTATTCATAAGATTATTTATTTCTTATTTTTTTTGTCTCTTACTCATTTAAATTGTTAAACTTTCTGGAAATAAGCCAATAAGGAGAATAGCCAGTTGTGACGGATCTATACGTGTATATTACTAACCCTTGGAGACTCTTCTGGGGAAACATTTATACCGACCAACTTTTACCGAAGGTAAAAAAACGTGATTATGCACACACACACACACACAAATTAAGTATATTACATAAAATCTGTATTCTTGAGTTTTGAGAGTTAGTTGGTGAGTGGAGGTTCGTGAGTTTATTGAGTTTAAATCTAAGTTTATAAAAGTATCAATTGAAGAATGAAAAGAGAGGAACACTCTGAGGTGATCCAATCCAGTTCAAGATCACCGTTTAAGCATCAACATTAGGACTTCACAAGAGTACAGGTCTCATGAGCCTTATTTAATAAGGAGTTAAAGAATAACTTATTAGAGCGTGGTGGAGTTGAAAATGAGCTTGTATGGGTTATCGTGGAACCAGTTGAGGTTCCGTAATATCCCCAGGCTAATTGGTCTCACTTTCGCGCTCTGTATACTGATCAACATTCTTAATTGGATTATTATTGTGCTTGCTTGATATTTTGTGACAATACAATAATTAGACTGAATCATGTCGACTGATTATTCAGTTCTTCCCACACATCTAGGCGGGCCCGAGAGTAGTCAAGAGGGATTACTGGGAAGCAGGAACCCATTACTCAGTTAATACTATCCCAATTATCATACATTTATCTTATTGTACAGATATTTAAGAGAAACATTTAGGACATACTTGGTAGATTTCCTTTGAGCAAAATTGGTATCACTTAAGATTTAAAGAAAATGTATTATAATATCCTATAAGATTAATTTGTTCGTTTAATTAAGATAATTTCTAAATAGTAATTTTTCTTATTATGATTTTATTTTTAGATTTACAGGTAGCCTGTATGATCAAAATTTATTCCGCACATCCAATCATTAGTTTCAATAATATAGAAAACACGGTTTGGGGGGAGTAGCGCACACAAAAATTTTAAAAGGGGAAAGTTCATGGTCGAAAGTCCCCCAACTCGTATCGTACCTCAAGACAACACCAATTAACTCTTCTGATTTTGTCGGTTTTGCAAACAAAAAAACAGTAAAATATAAATTATAGAAGTGATAATAAGCATTTATTAATAAAATAAATTGTTAATTACAAGTACCTAATTAAATTTTACTTCATATATATATATGGGATTGTGTCATCAATCGAAAAAAAACTCAAAAACTTTGGGAGATGTCCGGACCTTCGGACCCTTGTGTGCACCCCTGTATGGAGGTCATACACAAAATTACTAAATCGTCTTTCCAAACATGTTGGCAAATGAATCGGTGATTACTTTTTGTTTTATGTACTAAATTGTCTCCTGATCAAAAGTTTGCATTTTAATATTATATGAATTATCGGGAATACATAAAATTTTAATTTCAGAAATTATATTGCTTGAGAATTCCAAATACCTTAAAAATGTACATCATAAGTTACTTCTTTCGTAACTACACTTAAATTTTTTTATTTTTAGTAATAACCTACCCTATTTAATTTTTTAAAATCTTTTAAATTCAAAATATTTGTTAATTATTGTAAATGTTTAATAAAAATTTAACAGGAATATTTATATTGTTAAATATTTGATATGCTTAAAATGCTTTTAGAAAGACATTTATAAAAATTTCTAACACAAAAAACTGCAAATTATAGTGTAAAAAAATTAAGGTTTTAGTGAAATTTAAGTAGAAATTTCAAATTAAAACCAAGTAACAAATTAGGAAAGTCGACGAAAAATGGCAAATAATATAATAAAATTCGTTTTATAGAAGTCAAATGAGTTGGAGAAATATTTGGTTCATTTATTAACATTTTTATTTAGCTTAATATAATTTGTTAAATTTTCAATCAGTTTTGCAGAATTGGAATAGAAATTTCGAAAATTACTAAGGTTTTCGCCTGTCTATTCGAGAAGTTATTTTACTACAGAAATTTCCCTCTATTTTATAACAATATTAAGTTTCGTCTGATTTTAACTAATTGATGCTGATTTTATGTATGTAAAACTCCTGATAGCCAGCCTGCAGATCACCCGATACATATTAAATCTGCCAAGGCTCAAATTCCTTTTTTTGGTATTGTGTGGAAGTTTGTAAAATCACTCCTCGCGATTGAACAATGGTTCACAATTTCGAACTATTCTGTGGCATCAAAATGAGACATTAATAACAAACCAATCGAAATTCCAGGTAACAGAGGAAAAGAACAGGTGAACTTCCTTCCTCGATGCAGAGGGGAGGACCCAGGGAGGGTCTTGGAAATCCTAAGATTTCCATTCCAGACTGTCCTGTTCTTGGTCTGTTTTTCCAGTTTCTGACATTAATAGTTGTGACGGATCTGTACGGTTCTTTACTGATCCTCTACATATTTCTTTTAAATTTTATTTATTTCAACCAATCTCCACCGGGAGCCAAAGCGTGATTTATGCAAATGAGATATTTTATATAAGTTCGGGTTTAGTGAGTTATCAGGGAGGATGAAATGAAATGAGTAAGTTGTCAAGTGAAGAAGTAGATTTCGTAAAGAAAAGTGAATCGAAGCGTCGGTAATCCAATTTGCAGTTGTTGATAAAATTAGTCCGTAGAAAAGCTACGAGAAAAGCTGAAGATAGATTTTGTATATTAAAGAAGGAATTCTAGCTTTGATCCGATCCAATCAAGATCCAAGTAACCTACAAGACGAACCTGCCATAGTTTAAGAAATCAGGTTAGTGATATAATAATTGTAATTGCGTATACGTGTGTAGCTGTAATTGTACGCGCTTATCCTTCGTGGATTCAGTTTAGATTTCGTAGTTCCGCAATTAGTGACCCCTTCTCATTCTCCACTGTATTTTATTGTCCTTATATTTGAATAGTGTATATGACCTTCCTAGATTAAGAAAAATTAATAAATATTGTTATTTGTAAATGTATCTTGTGAATTCGTTAACTGGCTTACACATTTAAGTATGAGTAATACTAGACGAGATGAGGATAATGTTAAGGGAGGTTATAATACACGACATAGTTTTCAGATTTTTTTTTCTAGGAAATCAATCAAACTGAGTCTTTGCCTTCTTTTTTTTCTGAGTTCCATACTATATGGCTCCAAAGATCTTCCTTGTGACTGAAATGTCGTCCAATCTTATGAAGTGTCCTGCCCATTTTAACATTTGTACTGCAATGCATTTAACGATATCTAGTTCTTTAAAAAGCTTATAAATTTCTAAATTGGCTCTTCTCCAAATACTATGACATTTCAAACTTCAAAAATAATTCTAAGGACTCTTCTTTCAAATATAGCAAGAGTCTCGTTGTTTTTCTCGGGCATTGCCACGTTTCTGCAACATATGGGAGAACAGACCTTATCAATGATTTGTAAATGATTAGTTTTGTTTTCCTGCTTATGAAATTAGATTTTGAATATTTTTAAGTCTATAAAATACTTCAGTTACCTCTGGGATTATGTCATTGAGTTTGTTCAGCGTAAAAATATTATATACCTGAAATTATTTACAGCTACAAACATGTATTATTTTATAACAAAATATTTTTTATTACAAGTAATACTTGTATAAAAAATAAGTCAATTTCTACTTTGAATGGATGGATAGCAAATATTTTATTAACGATTAAAAATTTCAACGATATATATATAGGAAGAGGGTGAACTAATAGTAGGAATTGAAAATAGAACATGATTTGTCTGCATTATTTTAACAATGCACACCCGGTTTGACTGAAAAAAAAAACGGTTTTTGACGGTAACTTTTGTCATTGTTTTAACAGTTATATTGTTACAACAATGGATAGGGATATTAGTTGTCGTCAAAAACCGTTAATGAATTTAATTGATTAACCGATAATTAATAAATTAATATTTTAATAAACTGTATTAACATCAATTGTTATCCACTACAAGTTTAAAAAAGTTATTTGAATATGATTGGTTAAATAAAGAATATTTTATTAACAATTGAAAAAATTTGTACAAGATGTATAAATATATATATATATTTAGGGAGAGAGTGAGTTAATATATATAGTAGGAATTGAAAAACTGTATTTGACATGAATGTGATTTGGTTTATGGTAAGATACATTTTATTTGCTTTTGCTTTCAAATAAAGGAAGACCTGTTTAAGTGCATCGGGTAACCGAGAGACTAGAATATGTGAACCAACAAAAAATAATTTAAAATTTCCCTCTTCAGTACTAAAAAGTTTTATGTCCAGTTCAAACTAAATAACAGTTCACAATTTCCATTCTTAGAGATAGAGGCTCTAACGTACCTTCATTCAGCATACAAAAGTTTAAAGTGTTTCTAAAAGAAACACAGTCGAAAAGTTAATGTCCTTACTTTATAATATTTTTTATTTATTTTTATGATACAAATATCTCTTTCGAAATTTATTAAATTTATTTTAGTCCTATTCTCATGAAGAAATTTTAAAATTCCGTCCAGTAAATAAATGCTATGAAACATTAATATAGCATGTTTTTAAGAATTGTAAGTGAAAAAATAAATTAAACAACCTTAGTTTTCAACAGTATTTTATTATATAATGTTATATGATAAAATAGCTATGGGTTATTTATTATTATATTGCAACGACATGACATTGAGTCAGCGTAACAGGATTTAGAATGTTTCAGAAAAGGGTTCATAGATAATGAGTTGTCCCATCGTGCAATTTCTTTAGAAATTGAATTTTGTACGCAGAAAACTGAAGAACCATGTCTGCAAGTATTGACATTCATCTGAAGTAACTTCACGTATTTCTATATAGCTGGATATATTATTAGAAAGCAGCATTATACTGCGGGACATAATCACTGCGCTTCAAAACTCTTAGGAAACTCGCAGTCATATAGGTCTGGAATTTAATTTGCCAAAAATATATGCGTCAGTTCGTTACACGTTCATGTATTGTTGCAGTTTTATTGAAATAGGTTTTCGACCTCTACCCTTTGCATTGGATCGAAACTATCCCTAAATTTAGAAACTTTTTCAATTATGAAACGTACTTATATTTGTAGTGTAAAGATGACAAAGATGAAATGTTTAAAATATAGTTTAACCACTGATGTTTATGATGCTTCTCTCTACAATTTAAATGCTTTATATAGTTCCAATATTCTTAAGAATACACAATAACACAAAAGGGATGAATTTAAATAGATTTTTTCATTCAACACTATAAAATCGTAATATTTTAACAATTAAATACAAAATAAATAGCAATACAAAGGCTGATATTAAATAATTTGCAAAGGCGGAGTGAATGAGAGTTTATTGAAGTCACACTTTAAAGTCACCTATTGACGACGAACATTATAATTTTGAAACTTATTCGAGTGACGAATATACCTCAGATGGCACCCCTGCTGCAAACTACCACACTACGACAGTTGGAATATATTGAGCCTCGACAGGATTTAAAGTGCTTCACCCCATCTTCTCCACAGCTATTCAGTGACACAAGGGCTTGAACTCATGACACGCCGTCTATGTTCATGAGTTCGAGTTCCTGACGTAACAACTAGGCTAACATGGCCATAAGCGAAAGTGGAATTTAAATCATATATACTTAAATAATCATACTTGAAATTAAAATTATAATCACAAAAGCACTTCGTGATGTTCCTTTATAAAAAGCGGTACATTTCAATTTATCAATCTTTCATCGATTGCCTTCTAATGACTTCATTAAATATTAAACCAGAAAAAGTAATTATAATCACATCTTTGTTTATTTTCATGAAGAATTTTCAGAAATGAATAGACACTTTATATAAAGAATAATGTTTCCTCGATTGCGTCTAATGACTTCGTTAAATATTAAACCAGAAAAATTAATTATATTCACATCTTTGTTTATTTTCATGAAGAATTTTTGTAAATGAATTGACATTTTATAAAAAGAATAATATTATAATATGATAAAAATATACTTTTAAATAACAAATATATTAAAAGCGAATATCACTGACTAACCCAATACGGATTCTTAAAAAATCCCACAGCACTGCAATTTACACTGTTATAAAGCAAGTCTCTTTTGAACGAAATGAAACATTACACGTTTAAATTATTTTACAAAACAGTTCAATAAACTTTGCTTCAGTACGTTCAATAATAATGAATTTTAGTAATGACCAAAGATGGCTGACACTTCCACTTGATCACCTGATTCATAAGCGATGTTCCCCAAAATGTGCATTTCCCCTAGAAATTTCCCTCGTATACCTTATCCCGAGACACAACAAAGGGATCTTGTTCAGTTCAGTAGGGATGATTAAAACATAGCTTCTATGTCTCAGAGGAGCGTTTTAGAGCCAATCAATCATTAGAGCTCCCCCCTCCCACATCTCGAAGTTTAATAAACTTCTATATCAACCCGGATTTCACTGGGACTAATCAATATCATTTCGTGCAAAGCGCCGAAGTTTAGCCACGGTTGCGTTTCGTTAACGAAGAAGATGCTTTTCTGTTGGTAATTCTTTTGTAGTTTGAGGATGAAGAGCCGACTCCTTCTGCCGCTGCTGTTTCAAAGTTGTGGTTTTTGGTTTGCGAGTAAATAAACTAGGAGCATTAATCAAGTGAAATTAAAACGCCAGAGAAACCTGGTTAGGTCATTGTCTAGGTTAGTTTTTCGATTTGGGGAATGAGAGTAAGAGTAGGACTCGGATTTAATGGCATTCTTTAACTCTACTTCGTGTTTTGTTAGAAATTCGTTAAGGGATGTATTTGATTTTTTTTTCTTTCGTAAAATCGAATTTTTCCTTGTTAAATTATGATGAGACCAAATTTGTTTTTAAATCTGAGAATTAATCTCATACGAATACACTTACTTGAATAGATTTAATTCAATAAGACCAGACAGTCGCCAGACTAGATTTTGGGATAGTTATTTCAGCAAATAATATATGTAATAATTTACTCAATTTCTTTCTTAAAGTTTCCGACTATCCTAAAACTGTGACGTTTGCCAAAAATTGACAAACTTTTTTATAATTTTATTTTATGGGTCATCTTATTAGCTTTATAAAAATACCAAGTCTATCATTTTCCGTTTACTAGAACAAAGATTACAAGTGTCTTAGTAAAAGCAGATGCCATTAACTTAAGGAAGATGTCATACTTTAAAACAGGTTTTACTCGAATTTTTTTGAAAATAATCAAACGGAGTCAGCGATTGCTAAAAAAATTTTGAACATAGTTAAATGAAATCTTTTTTGTAAGTTCTGTACAATAGTAAAATTGTTTTAACCTTCAAATTTTTCAATAACTGTTTTATTACAACATTTACAGTCCCTTTGTGACAGGTGCTTACGCGTTTCACTAACCTTCTCTCAAATTCTTTTAAATTGTATTTATTTTAACCAATCCCCGCTGAGAGCTAAAAGTGTGACTTATGCAAACAAGATAGTTTCGGGTTTAGGGAGTTCGAAAGAGATATAAAAGGGAGAAATGAAATGAAGAGAGAAGGATGACTACGTGTTTTGATAGAGGAGTTAACTACGTGATTGATTAAGAAGGTGATTCTAGGAGATTAGTTTAACTAAGTGAAGTTTGTTAGTTGAAGGAAGATTATTGAAAAAGATCCATTAATTCGGTTCGGGCGTAACTGAAGATATCAAGGATTGAAACCGCTCTATAGATTCTTCAAGTAGTCAAGAATCCAGTCTTAAAGAGATATCAGGTCTGTGATTCTTATAGATTAGATTTAAATGCGTAGTTTGATTGTATGCGTTGTTCCCCGTGGTATCGGTTAGTGTTCTGTCGTTCATAATTGAATTCTGATCTCACTCCACTATAATTTGTTGTTCTTAAAGTTTGATTAATATTTGTGTATTTCTATCATAAGGATTAATAAATAATAGTGATTTATTATTTACGTAGTTATTAATTATGAATCCAACATACCCAAATTTAGATAATGTGCAAAGGGGAGTTAATAATCATAGGGGTAGTGAGAGACTACGACACCTTATGTGAATATAATCACTGTCTTTTTAAGATAAACTGTCAAGATAAAGTGCTCTAGTTTTTGTAAAAAAGGAAATATCTCTTATCCTGAAAGGCATTCAAAATTGAATACTATAGCACCAAATTGGATTGAAAAAATTGAAAATTTGTTCAAAAACCTTTGGTGCAGAAAGTGCCGTGTTTATGCTATTTTTTGTCAATTTTTACCTATTTTTTTCCATTTTAGTAATAATAATTTCTTTTTCTATTCTTAATTTTATCGTTAAGGGATGTATTTGATTTATTTCTTTCGTAAAATTGAATTTTTCCTTGTCAAATTATGATGAGACCAAATTCGTTTTTAATTTTGAAAATTAATCTCATACTAATACACGTATTTGAATAGATTCAATTCAATATTCGTTCTTCAATAAGAACAAACAGTCACCAGACTAGACTTTGGGAGAGTTATTTCAGCAAATAATATATGTAATAATTTACTTAATTTCTGTCTTAAGGTATCCGACTACCCTAAAATTGTGAATTTTGCCAAAAATTTACAAATTTTATAGTATAATTTTATAGTATAGTACCCTAAAATCGTGTGTTTGGTGAAATTTTTCGAAATTTGTTTTATGTTTTTATATTATAGCCCATATATTTAAGATTCCAAAAACACTTTATTTTAGTTCCTACGATATTTAGAAGCAAAGTTATAGCTTAATTAGTAAACCGGAAATGGGTATTTAAAGAGACATAAAATGTAAACAAATAGTTTGAACTCCTTTTTCGTGACTTTTAAGCAAGATAAACATTCATTATTTATTGTAAATACAGATAAAGGTATGCTTTACTTATTTAATAATATTTTTTTACCCATCTGGCAACTGTTTTTTTAATTCAAGCTTGTTTTATTGAATGGCAATACTATTATCGTCTATACTTTGTTTACATTGTTCTTTCGAAAGCGTTCTTCTTTATTACTAATTATTTTTGATATTTTTACAATTTATTCATTTATTGTATTTAATTGTAACGTTTTATTTCATTGTGAATAATTTCAAAATGCTGAAAACTAGATCAAAAGTGACTAGAAAGAGAAGGTTTTATGGAAACAGATTTACCAAGTCAGCAACAAACAGTAACAAGACGTCGTCTGCAAGTGAAGGAAAATTGAGCACTAATGACAGTTTTGATGTGCCTGAACCTATATTTCATGGTTCTACAGGTAATCGAATTATTGATTTCCAAGCTTTATTGGGAATTATTTCAATCCTGTGTTCTCCGGAATGCTATGCAACTGGATTGAAACTAACAGAAGATTCCAGGGAAGGACTTTGCTCTAACTTGTGTGTGTCTTGCAGTTGTGGATTCATGACTGGCTTTACTTCTACCCGTAAAGAAAATAAAAAATTCACTCTCAATACTTTATTGGTATTTGGATTGAGATTGATTGGCAGGGGATTCACAGCTGGTAAGAAGTTGCTATGTACTTTAAATTTGGACTGCATTTCTAAAAACACATTCAGAGCTCATGAACTCAAACTGCTGGAAGCAGTACAGTTTTGTTCTGAAGAAAATATGAAAGCTACATCAACAGAAGTGCGAAATTTTAAAAAAAAGTACAACTTGTGGTGTTTTAGTAGATGGCACATGGCAGCGGAGAGGCCATATGTCGCTTAATGGCTGCGTCTCAGCTATTTCCATTGATACTGGAAAAATTGTAGATTTGGAAGTAATGACTCAGTGTTGCAAAATGTGTGAAATGAAAGTGAAATCTGAGCATGAATGCTCAAACTATAAAGGATCCTCAGGAAATATGGAAGCTGTTGAAGCTTTCAGAATTTTTGAAAGATCATTGATAAAACGAGACTTGCAGTACACCGAGTACTATGGTGAGGGGGATTCCAAGGGCTTTTTACAAGTAAAGAATATATATGGGGAAAACAGTGTCTCAAAACTCGAATGTATAGGTCATATACAAAAAAAGAGTAGGCTCACGTCTAAGGAAACTAAAAAAGAACACCAAAGGACTTGGTGGAAAGGGCAAACTAACTGATAAATGTATCGATAAACTGCAGAACAATTATGGGATTGCCATCCGTAGCAATGTTGGATGTCTCGAAAAAATGCAATCTGCTGTACTAGCTGTTTTCTTTCACTGCTGCTCTAGCAATCAAAATCCCATGCATGGGCAATGTCCTACAGGGAAAGACAGCTGGTGCAAGTATATACGAGCATTATGCGATGAAAAAGTACACATAGACAAAACAACAGGCCTTTCAAATTCAGTTATTAAAGTGATAAAGCCCACTTACTTAGCACTCTGTGATACAGATTTGTTAAAAAAATGCCTCCATGGCATGACCCAAATAATAATGAAAGTTTTAATAATGTATATGGTCTATTTTTACCAAAAGAAATTTTTGTTCACAAGAAAAACTTTGTTTTTGGGTTCACACCATTGCTGTCCTATTATATAATTCAGGTTATTTAGGACTGTTGCATGTATTTAATTATTTAGGTATGGTAATTGATCCAATGATACTTAAAAACTACATGGGAATCGACACCCCCAGAACGTATTCAAAAATCAAAACGCCAGTCATTACCCTCAACAAAACTCTCCAGAAAACAGCAAAAAGCCAAAAAAAAAAGTCAAAATTAGCTAAAAATGAAGCTAAAGAAGGCTTAACCTATAAATATGGGGAGTTTTGAAAATGTTTTGTAAGTAGAAAAGTATTATTTTGTGTTAAAAAAAAATTAATGTGTTTTACGAGAAACTCTTTCAATATTTTCTTCACAATAAAGTTCACTATACAAAAATATTTTTAAGATAGTAAATTGAAATTTTCAGAACATGTTTTGTGTAGTTCTATCTGTGTTATGAATCAAAATCTAATGTCTGTATATATATATATATATTTTTAATTGCTTTTTTATGAAAAAAAGCATTAATTTTTTTTAAAAAATGAGTTTTTGCATACAATTGGCGTATTTAAAAAACTTTTCAAGTATTACAATATTTTGATACCTAACACAGATAAAGATGTTATTTATGTGATATATAAATATTATATGAATACACTTATTAGAATTTTGTGTAAAAGATTTGTCGTAACTGCAATTTTTCACCAAAATTTCGCTAAAAACGACAATTGTTATAGTGTATAAAATTCTCAAGAAAACAGCAAAAGGTTAAAAAAAATTCCAAATAAGTTTTACATGAAATTTAAAAGAGCTTGAGCTATAAATATGGTGAGTTTAAAAAATGTACAATTAGTAGAATATTTTTCACATAGCATTAAAATCTTTAAATGCATTTTCTGAGAAACTATGTTTTTCAATTTTTTTCTTCACGGTACGGTTGACTACAAGATTTCCTTTTAAGATATTGACTTGAAATTTTCAGAGAATCTTTAATTTAGTTTTATCTGTAGTCTAGTCTATAATCTAATACCTGTGTATATATTTATTTATTTTATTGCACTGTTTGTGAGAAAATATCATTAGTTTTTGTAAAAAAATGAGTTTTTTGCATAAAAATTGACATATTTCGAAAACTTTACAGAAGTATTATAAATTTCATAGTTATAATCACAGAAAATGATGTTATTTATGTACTGTATAAATAAATATTATTAGAATATATGTATCAGAATTTTCAATACAATCCTTCCGTAATTGCAATTTTTCACTAAAATTTCACTCAAAATTCCCTATATTTCCAAAAATATTTATAACTTTGTAAAAACTGTGTTTGAATTCTTACTTTTATGTCCCATTACAAATAAAAATATGTTTACATAAGTGAAATTTACATATTTCAAAAAAAGTGCTCCGAAGGTAGTCACA
>BMAO01021136.1:0-55959 GCA_019973975.1 Trichonephila clavata | reverse complement strand
AATTGAAAATGGAATATCTATCCAGACAGGCTAATTTTAGTCGCATAAAAAAGCTATATTAAGCCTAAAAAGAAATAAAAAACAATTAATATTACACAAGTATATAATGTCTTAATTTTAAAGTGTTTAGTACAGTCTTTTCAGTGTACCATTAACGGCTGCCACACGACGAGACATAGTTTCAATAAGTTTCTGGAAACGATCCACGAGAAAAACTTACCAAATATTGGCTAAAGCTGTCCATAATTAAGTAAGGTCTTTTGATCCTTGATTGGTGTGATGACCTTTCACGCCTCTTGTTCCAAAACATCCTAAATATGGTCAATAGGATTTAAGTATGGGCGTTTAGGCTGCCAATTTGTGACAGAAAGGTCAGATGAATGCTCATCCAACCAGAGAGTAGCCGACCTGGGCTTATGAGATATAAAGTTGTTTTGCTGGAAAACACCATTACCGTGCGGATAGCAAAACAGCATAAACGGGTGGAATTGATGAATTAGTAATTTTAAGTATCAAATTGTTTTGAAGGGAGTTGGTACACTCATTAAAGATCACAAACAGTGTCATGAAAAAACACCTCAGACCATGATTGAGCCATCATGTCGTTCAGTTCCATTCTGACAAGCAGGATCCATTGCTTCACGAGCCTGACGCCATATTCTCCGCTTTCCGTCGGCGTTAAGTTTCAGAATCGAGATTCATCACTTCAAGCTATTTGTTTCCAATTTTCTACGCTCCAGTCTATGTACTTTCTTGCTAGGTACAGCCTCCACGGCTCCTGAGTCCCATACAGTGAAGTGAACGTTGAACAGTCTGTTTACAGACTGTACACCTGGCACCATCATTGAACTGGGTGGTTATTTGAGCTAATGTTTAGCTTCGCAGGCTACGTACAATACGCCTGAGCTGTCGCTTACCACGCACTGTTAAGGATAATTGTCATTGCAGTTTGCAAGATCGCATGTTTTTTTATCAACCATCCATGTATTTTTGGTATACTCAGTTGACCTTGGAAATCTTAGCTGTCTGATTATTTCGGAAAGTGCCCATGATTCGCGCACTTAAGGTTTGTCCGCGATCGAGGGCGTATAAATCAGGCAGTTTACCCATACTGGTAATTCCAACAACTAATTCAGAACAACCACAGTACGCGCTATATATGCAGTTACCACAATACCCTCACTTGATCATTAATGATTCACAGCGCTACACAATTTGCATAGACCTCGCTATCCTTATTTCAATAGCACTTCAGTGTATAAAATATTTTGAAGGGCTGCAAAAAATCTTTTCACTCTTTATTTGTTATTACTCTCCCCGTCCTTTATTTTATAGCGTTTAAGGCCTTTTTTGATCCAGGGAATAACATCCAATATATGAGAACTCATTATTGGAATAAATTTTCTATGCTTTGATTTACCTAAAGTCAGATGAAGATTAATATTTACCATTTAATGGGTTTTATAATAACTACTTTTTTAATCTAACATAATATGTAAGGAAAAATTAATTATTTATTAAAAGTAAACTAAATTAATTATTTAATTATAAATTAATATTTATTATATATTATAGTTACTTACATATACAAAAAAACCATTAATTGTTGAGGTTCTCAGAAGGAAGTATGTAGTTTCGTCAAAAATAAGTAAAACGCAATATATCAAAACATTTTAAGATTTATTTTGTAAAAAAAATTAATGCTTCCGCTTTTCTTAATTATATGATTAAAGTTACTCTCCATTTAACGATGAATAATTAGAAATGATCTTTCAAAGACAGGTTAGAATTTCAGCAAATGCATACTTCTGTGAATTGTTTGGCATGCTTGATAATCCTTGCAAACTTCTAAGCAGGGATTCTGTATTTCTAATGTTTTCTATATAGTAAGAGATAAAAACGGACACACACACACAAAAAAAAAATCGGGTTTTTGTAATAATACAAAAACTATCGTGTAACTAAAGTTGTTTTCGTTTTTTTTTTCTTTTTATACCAAAAATGTGTACGGAATTCATTTCCTCTATTCTTTAGACAGCAATTTAATGAAAACAAATATTTTGGCAAACATATTTTGACTGGTACTGTGTAGTAAATTTTTAATTCGCTATATTTGCTATATATATATATATATATATATATATATATATATATATATATATATTTGCTATATATTATATATATATATATATATTTGCTATATATATATATATATTTGCTATATATATATATATATGTAGAAAGTTTTATCAGAAAATTTCTCACCAATATTTTGTATGCTTTATCGTTTAAGACATTTTAATAATAAGTTTTTTTCAACAAAACTCTACAGCAGTTACTTGATTCTTTAAAATATATCGTAACAAATTAATTATCTCTAGCAATTTAAAATCACTTAAAGACTTTGCACAGATAAAAAAAATGATTCTCTCAAAAATCTAATGCTGTGAAGATATTACAAAAAGAATAAGAAAAGTAATAATAATAATATAATTTACGTTGCAAGTCTTGATTATTACAATCACAATTTTAATCTACGGTCGATACTCTTCTGAAAATAAAGACTGTTATCAATGAAATGTTATTTATATGATAATGTTTTTCTCTTCATTCATTTTTTCCCAAAGTAATTACTTCCGCTTACGTCATAAATATCTAGGATGAAAAATCATCTTTTTACGTTCTATTTTTTGTAGATTCATCTGTTTTAGTTTTTTCGTTCTAATAATCTACACTTTTGAAATCGAAAGGTTGAATTTTTGATGCACTGCATATTTTAACTATCAAGGGTGTACACACAAAACGGCCTCATTAATTTACAACTGTATTAACTTTTAAATAAATCGCAGAGCTAATACCAGTTTTAACCCGACATCTCTTTCGCGAAAAAAGCGACCTAAAGTTCTCGCGTAGGATATGTCACAAGCAAGAGTGTTTACATTGTGTTTTTACCGTAAAATTTGTATACAAATCTTAAAAAAGGAAGAAAAGTAGGAAATACAATATGTTTATTATATTTTTCAAACGAAAATTCAGTTTTTCTGTTCTTTTTATAAGGGCATTCAGTGCATTGTTTATGCACTCGTTTAATCTGTTCGTGTGTCAGTGTGATGTTTTCACTGAATCTTAATTTTTGTTTTAATATGTACATTTTTAAAACCAAGCATATAGGAGTAAACTTCTCTATTCTTTAAATTCAAAAATTTGGGAATTTCTTTTTTACTTTCTCTTATTTTTCAAGGAATATTTTTTTTTTTTTTAAATTTCATCTGTAAGTGGTAAAATGTGTACCCGTTAACTCCTTTAAAATTACGTTCTTCCCAAATTTTTTTTCGTATACATATATAAAACATTTATTTTCAACAGCTTCTCCCTTTTCTAAAACTGGATCGATTTCAGTGGATGAATCATACTTTCGGTTATACTCGTTATCATTTGATTCTTCCTCATCATAACCGCGGAGAGAATTTCTTCATCCGAAAATACTGTTGTACTACATCTATTAAATACTGTATGTTTTAAATTACTTCAGTAGCACATTTCTTCATCATAACTACTACAATATGTCATAGCATAAGGAAGATTTTAAACGGGCTTATGCATTCAGAACTGTAACTGTGATTCAGGCGCAGGGTATGACATACCCGAACAGGCGATATCCAAAAATATATATTTAGAATTCACTTAAATAAAAAGCCCTTCAAAATATAAGAGCTTAAAGTCAGCTACACGAGAAAAAGTTAGACGGTGGGTGTGACACACCCTGCGCGAGAAATACAGGGCTGACAAAAGCACATATGTGTGCAATAAACATGCTCACCAATGGAGACTAACGCACAAGCATATCGACACATAATCAATTTAATATGTAGTGCGAGAGAAGCATGGAGCTGCAGTACCTGAGTTGTTACAGCCCGGGACTCGTGGCAGGCATGCTATGTGATTTCTAGGCATGCTAGTGTCAATTGAAGACCCGCCTATTAGAAATGGTGATGAATGCCAAATATGTGGAAGCTCAAAGTTCTTTCATTGGCGTGCTCTGTAAATTTGGAAAGGTTCTAAAAAAAGAAAAGTTTCTTGCTCATCACTTGACCATGGTTTACGATAATAGGTCCAATGCTAATAGTCCTCGTGTTGCTTTATAGATCGACGTGACTAAGCCCCTTACTCACGCAAGCATTTCTGAAAGAGTGGCATAGAAATCTCAACTACTTTTCCACATTATCCGCATTTATTTCATAAAGTCGTTTTTTTAGTGTTACTGAAATTGTTTGTGAAATTTGAAAGAAGTCTAGTCCTAAAAATTCTAAAAATTCCAAGTACGACTTTACATTATAATATTTTTTTTTTTCTTATGGAAATTGAATTTTCATAATAACTTTTGTTCAATAAAAACATTTTATGAAGAAATATTGGCTGGACAGATGTTTTAAGTATGAAAATATAGGTATTACTGTCGTTTTTTAAAAAACTGATGCATGCAATCCAGTGAAAGTAACTGGAAAACATCCCAGCTAAGCAAACATTATGCTATTTATGTATATTTCATTTTATTATTTTATCTACCATCTCTTAAATTTGTAACTCTATCATACTTTTTAACTTACTCTATCCAACTTTTTAAATTTTTTGAATATTCAACAGGATTTAAAATTGAAAATGTTTATAAAGGGTTTTTTTTTTAAAGATAAATTAAAGAGATGGATAAATTTATGAAGCATGTTTTGAGTGGTTGTCATCATTAGAGTTTTCTATCTTGCAAACTATTTTACTTTTTAACATTTTCACTTTCATCGAGTAACTTTATTATTATTATTATTTAATACATTTGAACTACTATTTTCTTAATATTTATTAAATATTACCATTTTTATATGTAATAAATTTAAAAGTTAACCGAATTTCTTCGGAGAAAAATACACTGTTTCAAAACATTTTAAAACTTTAGGCTGTAAGTTAATTTTTAAGACAAGTTTTAAATTCATTTTTATGTTCTTCTTCACAATAAATTATTTTATGAAATTTTTTACAAAATAAAAATAAAAATCTTGCTTTCTTAAGTAAGATTACATTTTTAGCGTATTACTTCTCTATTTGATTAGAACCGCAATGTGTCATTACAATTGATATAAAAAGCATCGTGTGTGTTATAAAAAGTTATATCTTCACATTCAAAAGTTATTAGTTAATAATAACTTTGATATGCATTAATTAGGATATTCATATTCGGGATTCGTTTTTTTTCCCTTATGAGAAATATAAATATTTCTAAAATTTAATCATTTTTTTCGGCCAATTTTGTAGTAGTATTATGTTCAAATATTATATTGGTATGTTATGTGTTATTATGTTAAAACGATAGGTACCTCCTTCATTTTTTTAATTTTTAATATTTGATACTTGGTTTTAATTCTATTTTATAAATATATTAATATTTAATATTAATTCCATACAAATTTTTTTTTAATTTGTTGCAAATTGTTTGTAAAATTTAAATGTTTTGAACTTTTTGAAATATTTTTTAAATTGTTAAGGCTTTTTTAAATATGTTTCTTTTCTTTCAAAATTATTTTTTCAAGTACCTTATAAAAAACTTCTTCCGTACTTCTGAAGAAAAAGCCATGCATTATTTTTCTCATTGCTCGTTGTCCTTTCACCATTGTTGGTGTGGGATCATCTTTAAAGACAATTTCTTGACGTGCTGGATCGTCAAAAAACGGTATGTACGTTTCATTACCCGTTACAGTTAAATGATGCGGTGGCCACAATCATTCAGCAATTTAAGGGCTTCTTTACCAATACTGACACGCTCATCTTTTTGGTGCTCATTTAGATTATGGGGAAACCAACGGCAAACTACTTTTTTTCCATATATAATTCTTCATGAATAATTTTGTTTATGGCTGCGATTCTAATGTTAAGTCCCTTCTGTATTATTTGGTAGGTACAGTGATTATCATCCATCAACATGTTTCTTAAGGTAGACACATTTTCTGGGATTACTGCCGACCGCGACCTTCCTGTGTGTTCTTCATCCTGAAGAGAATTGCGACCATTGCAAAATTCTTTAAACCATCTGAATACAGTAGCGTGACAGGGAAATTCATCACCAAATGCTAATTGCAGCCTTTGAAAGCATTTCTCTTCATTTAATCCAGCTTTAAAATCATAGAAATTCATGACACGATCATGTTCTTGCATCAACTCAATTTTCTCTTTTGTTTAATATTTATTCTACGCTAAACAAATTGAAGTAAGTTAGTAAAAAGTCGTCTGATGTGCTAAAATAGTTTGCATTTTTAAGTAATTATTTTGTAACTTATCGTCTGCACGGATCTCAAAAATTCCAGATTTACCCTTGTAATAGGGATCACCACATAGTTTGAAATTGCAAGTTGTACAAACATATCTTTCTCTCTTCGCATGTGATTTAGTAACGCAAAAGTATCAAATGTGTTATTTTTTTATATAGTTGACATATACCTTTAGAGTCAATTGTACTTTATCTGGATAATTTTTTTCTACTGGTAAACTTACAGGTGTCCTTTGAGTTTACGACTTCAAAATCCAAAAATTAATTGTCGTACTAACCAAAGTGCCAATAGTACAAATCAGAGGAGGAAAATAGCTTTCTGTCAATATTTTAAAATTAAAGAAGTAGATGTGCAGTATATTTCTATCGGCCTTATGAAGTACTTAAGGGCATTTATAGAAAAAAATTGTAATTTATTTTGAAAAAGAACTAATTTCACCTTTAGGAAATGTATGGTTTCAAGAACAAACTTGTCTTCAGAATGATACTGTCGCCTACGTTGAATCCATTTTTCTTCAATAATTGACATTAAAATTTATGAACGGGCAATTGCAAACGGATATGTTGTTACTTGTTTAGCATTGCGAAGTTTCATAAGTTAATAAAGTAAAGTACAGAAACAATGTTAAGCTCCCCCTCTTCTGAAAATAAGATATTTCGGAAATTTTGCCAGATGATATGGATTCAGAAATCATAGTTAACATTAGAGTTATGCGACACATCCTCTATTGTCTCATATTAATTCAATGAACAAAATACCAAAGCCCACATATTACTTGTATTCTATTTCAATTTATGCTGGCTGTTGTCGGTGTATAATGAAACGAACATAGACCGGCGCAAATCCGGAAGACAGAACCCGTGATCTACGGATTCGTAGCCAATTAACGTGACCGAAAGCAAGTAACATGATACTAGACAAAAGTGATTACCTCAGCCCAGAGGCTGTTACTGGCTTATGTAGATGACACGCTACAGAAAAAGGCAGTGTTGATTTTCTAGTTAAAAAGGCGCTGGTGTTTTGCAGTGCTTTGAGAAAGTAATCCCGTACTCTTGTATATGTAGAGTAATTTAAAGTAACGTTAAAAAAATCTGTGAAAACTATTTAACTGAACAAATTTGTGAAGTCTTGGAGGGAGACACTGAAAGATACACCCCACCTCCTAAGATGGCCTGCGGTTGCTGCCTTCAGGCTGGAAACAAGACACGAGTACCTTGAGGGAGACCTACACTGACTAAATATCCTTCTCTTTCCAAACTGTATTTGTGCAGGGATAGTTCCCTAATGATTGCTGGACAGCAAGATTGCCGTTATAATCTCTGGAATCTGAATGACTTTCGGATGGTGTTTCTGCTTCTGTTTTCTGATTCTTTGTTTTATTGATAATAATTTGTTGTTGTTACTTACGTGTTTGCGCGAAATGTGTTTTTACTAAAAAGAATAACGTATTCATCAAGGTGCTGCTGTTAGAAATAAATAAAAACGACACCAGGACGATAAATAAACAAAAATGAACAAGTAACCTAGTATCACCAGAGAACGTAATGCCTTGGTTAACATTTAACCAAGCCTGAGAGAGAGAGAGAGAGAGAGAGCGTTAAGAGCTATCCCTCACTTTTGAAACATCGACCCCTTATCTTGTGCAGACTAACATGTCTTTTTTTAAATTATAATAAAGAGTAATCATTGAAATAAATAGTTTATGTTACAATATTACTATTCGTCATAAAAATCATTAAATTTATGGATTTATGCATTTATTAATTTATTTAATATTTCATAAATTCAAACGAATGTCCATTTTTTCGTGTTTTCTCATTTTTTTTTCCATGCATGCACAAATTTGTCATGAAAGAAATAACGAATGCAATTTTTAAGTATTAAATCGCGAAGGGATTTCTTTTTGATAGAAAACTTTAAAAAATAATATTTAACTTAAAAATATCGAGGCCGTTTAATTAAATAGTAACAAAAAACAAGTTTTTGTTTTGACTCTGAAAATTATTATAAAACTATTTCATCAATTCAAAATCTGTTTTTCTAAAGGAATAATTTTTACTTTTTCTTTCCGTACGATTACCCAAGCAGTAAGATTAAAATCTTAATTTAAGATCATATTAATATTCCTTTCTACGAGAAGCGTGTAGAAGAATGGCAAGATATCACGCTTTCTGGAACGCTTCGGAAAAACTAAAGAAATGAGAAACCAATTTTTATTACGCTGTTCAACATTCTGGGCACGATTGCGGATTACGTATGTCAAATCGATAAAAATCCTAATTTAAACATAATGTCGTGACAAGCAATTTTGAAAAATACAAAAGAAGTGTTTGAATAACCGACATCAATCAGATTTATATTATTTCTTTTCGGGAGAAGAGACAACAGCTGAATCATGTTTGGATCTCGGTCGTCACCTCCGTCTCGAAATATTTAATTAAGGAATATTTGAAAGAAAATTTAGAAAGAAAAGAAAAAAAACCAGGAAACACAAATAGGAAAATCTTGCGTGTTAATATTATTATTTTTTTCAAAAATATTTTTACACTTGAGAAATTTATTTCATTTGAAGCATAAAATATTCTAAATCAAGAATAAAAAAAGGGAGAAGGAAAGAATGCACTAAGGTATCTTATCTAAATCTTATTTTAACACCAAATGAAGCCGAGTGGTCATAATTTCTGACTGGTGCATTACATGGTTTCTGTATAATGGCCAGAAATCTTTATGTTGGCATGTTGTGGAAGTTTGAGACTGTCACTCCAACTTAGTGAGATCCATCCCCTCCTCTCTCCAGTTACTTTAGAGTAATCAAAAATCAAAATAAAATTGTTTCTGTCGAGTTAACCTTTTAAGGAGCATGCTCACATGTTTTTTGTGTGATCACGCGTTTCTTCTTCCAGGGCCCATGGCATCATACATGTGATTGCTCTTTCCCTGCTCTGAAGCCCATGATCACACCGGTGTGATTTTTTCAACGCATTAGATGGTGGTTAAAGTCCGTTTTTTTTTTGTTTTCGAATAAAGTTTCACACAAAACTTTAACCTTCAATATATGCTTTCGGCTTCGATTTTTTTTTAAAATTAGATCCGGGATATGTATATGTGTGTGTGTATACAACTGCACAATAACTTTTTCAACAGAATAGAGCATTTAAAGGTTCGTGATTTATTACACTCTGGACTTTTGTCTATATTTTGAATAAATTAAAAAACGATACAAAACTTATTTTTTAATTGGGCATCAGCCATTTTTAAAGAGTACTTTTTTTTATTAAGATGAAAACATTTTCTTTAAAATTCGTAATTACGTATTTTTTTTTCAAATATAGTGAAAACTTTTGTACTGTGTATTCAGATATTATCAATGATAGTAAATTGTAAATTTTAGTGATTTTTAGTGCACTAAATATTTTATATGGATTTTTAAAAGAAATTAGGCTTAGCAGTGAAATTCATCCGGTCCTAAGCGTTCGTATTCTGTCGGAAATTGCGGGGAAACGTTTCTTTCTGTGTTCGCCGGTACTGAAGGAGGTTAATGTTTTACAGTCTTAATGTATCTATATATATACAGCCGCCATGTATGGAGGGAGGGTGATATTCTTTTACTCCTTCCAGACTCTTTTTATTTCCGGATTATGAATAAAACATATCAATTTTTTTTAATACTCATTTTCAAACATGCATATCTTTTCAACCATATTAGCTGCATTCGCATACAAAACTTCCTGAATGTTAATGTAAGAAAAATCTATTTAAATAAATCAGTAATTTACCAATAATTGGCAGAAATCATTAGAATTTTGAATGAGTTCACAATAACTATAAATATATAGTTTAAACCACATAGCTTTTAACTTTTGAATTGCAAATTTTATTTACATGTTTTTGCATTTACATAAATTATTATGAAATTATTCATCAAAATTTAATCCTTTGTGATAAATTCGAAAACACAGCCCCGCACGCAACCCAACATTGCAATCTGGACTGTAGAATCTTTTTTTTTTCTATACAAACCATCCTCCCCTTAATGTATATGTTTAAGCAGCAAATAATGTAATATGGTGTTGGATTGGTTTTCATCTCTGTTGGAGGAATGTAGTCAACAAAGTGTCTTTCAAATAAGTGTGGAGGGAAGTTTCTCAACAGAAGGAGGTCGTATTTTGCAGAAAATTCATCCGAAATGTACTTTTTAACTTTTCGAAACTCTAAAAAGGACATTGGAAACAATTCGGAAAACACCGAATGCAAAGTGTAAATTTTCAAAATGTCAGAGCTACACTCGGGATGACCAAGGATGATTAGATTCGACTACACAAGCTAAGCTCAGGAAAAGACGGGGAGGGATTAAATCGGTTGAATCTAAGAGACTTTTTGGTGTGGAAAGTTGGAGATATACCTTAAAATCCACCAAATAACGCTCACGTTTAACACAAAAAAATAAGATTGAAATTTACGGTTGCACGTTATACGGCTGGTATAAAAATAATAACCTTAAAATGAAAATAAAAGATGGACATAAAAAAATAAATTAGACTCCTACATATAAAGAAAAACTATTTATTGAAAAGAAATGACATTCCTTATTCCTTGAACGCAAAAGTTCTTTCTAAAATTATATTATTTTTTAAAAGTTTAGGATAATACCTAGAATAATGACTTCAAAACATAAAAGTATTGCACACGTACATTTCAGGTTTCTTCGTAAAAAAGGAAGTGCGCGTTATAGAACGAATACACTTTAATTTAAAAATTACATCTTGGAAGTATGGACACGTTATATGGTGATGCACGCTATACGTCAGATTTTACTGTAAGTTCAAATTTAGGTGTCGTTGTTATCACTCTATGATAGCTCACAATTACGAGGTCTATCACCAGATGTTCTCTTGTAATTTGTAGTAAAAATGAATGTTTATTAGTGTCGCAATATAAAGCAACACGAAATTTATTTGAGAGAGAGACGTACTTCATAATTTACAGCCTTAAATTAATGGCAATGACGAGAAACCTGACTTAATAACTTCCTCTTTAAACTTTCTCACCACGTCAATGGTGGAACTTTGATCCATCATATGTAATGTGCATCAGTCCTTCTAGACTGTGGGGTATCAATATGACACTGGGTTTCTTATATTTTTCAATTAAAATGCTATTATAATATAAGTCTATAATAGTCTTTCCCTGCAGTGTTTTACAAAAAGCAAATGTGAATATTTTTCTTTAATAAAATATAATTTTACAGATTCAGGATTTCTGAAAGTTATTATCAATAAGATACTGTAGTGTATATTTTAGTTTATTAGATTGTTTTAAGGTCTATAAGTTTTCACTAATTTTGTTTAATTAAATTTCACATTTAAATATTGTCGTTTACAATGACTGAGAAAAGAATATTATGGATGTCTTCGAATAATATCAGAAAAGAAACATAATGTATGTACCCTTATGTTACGTTCTGTTTTTAACATGCTAAAAAAACTTATTTAATAAAAAAAAATGTTTTCCAATTATTCATTTTTTTCCTTCCCTCTTAATTAAATATTATTCTTACTTCATATATTAAATTTTTCTGCTAAATTTCTACTTACATATACACAGTAAAAGAACGTACTTTGTTTTAAAAAAATACTTCAGAATTCCAAGGATGTGGAATAATAAATAGATAGGTACGTTTTATTGGCAAGTACTTATTCCTATTTTGAAGTAAAATTTAGTTTGGAAACTCGTTCCAAAATTGACAAATTTGGGTCTACTTCATGACACTAAGCGAAGATAAACTTTAAAAATTATTTTTTAAGAATAAAATATTACAGGTGGGCTGTATTAATTTCACATAATATAAACAGGATATTTAAATTTTATACTTGAATTTTACTTATCTATTTATTTTTAAGCACATAGTCTGATGGATTTAACACTGTCCGCCTCTAAAGGTAAAATACCGAAACCAAACTTGGGATAATTTTTTAGACTGAGAATATCTTGATTATCAATTAATTTTCTGATAATGCAGCACTTGTATTCTTTCATGATATTACTCTTTAAAAACTTAGAAGTACAAAATATAAGTGAAACATTTTCTCTTTAATATATGAAAAGTGAAAAATACATCTAGTATTACAATACACTACATGGAATGCATTTCCTGCTGAAGATGAAAAAATATGAATGTGTGTGAAATAGTAGCAAGTAATATATAACAACAATATAAAATGTATTGTTTTCGGTGAGATGGCGAATGGGTTGATTTTTCTACATAAACAATATTTTTCAGAAACAAAAATGTACTGTTTTTAGCACAGGTCAATAACATTACCAAAACATTTCCGAATTGCGATAAAATACTAAAAATATAACCGGAAACTGAATTTTTTAAAGTAAAAAGTAGATCTTGCTGCAGTAATAATGCTATAATTTTATTTAATTGATTGATTGTTTAAGGTAAATGGGACGTCTGCGACAGTAAAAAATGATTTTTTTACACTAAATCTAAATGGTTCTCACTTAATTAAATTAAAAGCATTAATGGAAGTAACATTTTTACATTGAGTTATCTGTGTATTTGTGTATCTGTTAATGTAGAAAAATTCAATTTTAAGGGGACATAATACAATATACGCAAAAATCTTTTCATTTAAGAATTTTTCAAAATGTTTTTGGTTATCTCCTATGTGTGTATACTATGTATAACAGATTTTGTGCTTAAAGTTTCATAAAAAGCTTGCCATTTCATTTTTTAAGAAAAAAATTTGAATTTTGTAAAATGATTTTAAAATGCTACTCAACCTACAAAAATTTATGTACGTGCATGAAATTTGATTTACAAGTTCATCAAACTATGTCTAAAAAAAGTTGGTATGGTTTTTGCGATAACATGATTGGTATTAGTACAATACTTCTTTTTATGAATGCTTATGCCATGTTGTACAGAGCAAAATCGCACTGTCACCTTCATGGAGGCTCAAAAGCTTAGGCTAACGACAGGCGTAAAATTCTAGTCCTTAGCCGCGATGGATTTCGTAGACCTTGACCTGATGTTACTGTCGATCAGGTGGCAGAAGCTACAGCAACAACAACATGAATGCTTATTGAAAATTCATTAAAAAAATGTATACATTCTGAGTTTAATTATTTTTATAAAATAAATAATGCTTTGATTCAAAAATGCATACCAAGCTTTGTTACATGTACTATTATCAATGTGTAAAAAAGAATCCAATGTATTAGGCACATTATATATATATATAAAGAGAGAGAGAGAGAGAGAGAGAGAAAGCCTTAGCATTTTAAATGAAGACAAACTAGTTATTTTATCTTTCTGAGATAAGTCAGTTTAAAGTTTTTATTTGTGGTAGGGATGTGAATAAAAATGAACGTAAATGCTCTCATAATTCTGCGTATCTTAAGTTTAGAGCTTTCTAATTTTTGAGGTTATAGAAAAAAATATAAAGAACAATTTAGAAGAAAACAATTAGATTTGACTTTTTGACCAATTTTTGTCTATTGAATCGTAGTTAATCACAAATAAATCTATAACAATAAATAATCAATAACTGTTTTTTTTATATTTTCGAGGCATATTCTTAACTTTAGGGACACTTTGCATAAATTCCACTGCATCTATCGTTTTAAAATTTTCTAACATGTTTGAAAATATAACTATCCATAAAATAAATGAAATAAAATTTTAAAATATATAAATTTATTAAAATGTTAAAAATTTTTAATTTAGTGATTCAAATTCCCTTTAAATTACATGCAGAAATTGTGATCTATCTGAAATTTTTGAATGTTTATTTGAAACCAGATTATTCACTCTATTAAGAAATTGTGAATCTTGTATTATACAAAATATCAGCACTATAGGCAAAGTAGAATTTGCACTAAGTTTACCGGAATCTGCAAAAAATGCATTTTGAGAAAATTGCTAATAAAGATATTTTTATCCATGATTTGCAAAATAATATTTTTTAATACAATATAAGCCATACCATAATTAGTTGGATTATTTAGAATTATTTTTCAGTTTTTAAATTGTGAATTTAAAATTCTAGATTATTTAGAAGTATTTTTATTTTCTCTTGCCTTACTTCAGCAATACGTGTTATCAACAATTCACATAAAACTTCCATTAAAAATACCAATGTTTTATATCTATAAGTTTTTGAATTTGTAATTCACTTTGAACATCGTCATTACAAGATATTACAGAATTCCTTAGACATATATTTACACAAAATACACAATGGAAATGTCGTCGATGAATTTAAAGATTTAATTTGATATCTAGTTTAAATGAGACCCTGTTTTTAAATATTATAAGAAAAACTGTACTGTACTTATACATATGAATATTTATTTATTTTATAGTAAAAACAACAGTTATAAATGTATAGAGTTTTTTATGAAAATTCAAATGTTAAAAATCAGCATTTAGGAAAAATGAAGTGCTTATTTTACAAATTATGTAATTTAGAATAATCCTCAAATCCACTTTGTATTATATTCACTTCATTTATAATTTAGGAACCATATTGAGTATTTATAAATGCAAACTAAACATATTTAACACTTAAAAAAACAAAATTTCCTTTTAAAATTTTGTCACTATTCATTTAAATTTTCCTTAACTCTTGCACAGAAGATTTAGAATTTTTATTAAATTTTAACATGTAATACAGAAAAAATACACCATTCGTATAGAAAAACTAGTATTTTATAATACATATTATATAAAAAACGAATTTCGTAGAAAATGTACCTAAACCATAGTTACGTTACATTTGTTTACAAATTTAAACTCAATTTTCCAGCGTTCTATTTATCTAATTCTCAGAAATAATGCACCTACGGATGCAGCAAAATTCCCTCAATTTTTTAAAAGTAAAATAAAAAAAAATGCAAAATGAGAAGCATTGCCATTTAGCAGTTACATTAATAACGTCACTAAAAAGCAACAAAATATACTGCGTGCTGATTATTTTGTAATTCTGTATCATGATTAAGTGACCAGAACGACACGTCAGCTCGTTCCCCCTTACCAAATTTCCGTATCGCACCAATATGAGGATTTTGAGCATAAAGAGAATTACAACACTGCATGACGAGTCACAGAGCGTTATATTGTTATATATATATATATATATATATATACATCAACTATGTGTGTGAATATATAAAAATCTAATACTAGAATTAAGCGCCACTTGTCTATTCATTAAAGTAAAAATTAATGTTTAAGTGTCATTTCAATAATCTTATTTCAATTTAAATGTCGTCATAAGCCAATAGAAGAGCTATATGAACTAAAAATAAATAACGAAAATAAAATGTATTTATTTTTATAAGCATTAATGTTAGCTACATATATTTTACAATAAATATATACGTGGAGAACTGAGTAATATTATAAATTGTTTCACATAAACATACCATGCTTTTGAGTTTGTAGCTTTTGCATACATTTAAATTCGTATACTATAACTTTAGGCTTATACGATAAATTCTATCTCAGTAAATTATTTAGTTTCAGGTTTCTGTTTAAGTAATTTGATTGTTCTGTTTACTGGAAGCTGAGGAAGAGTGTAGCTTCCTTACCTCTGAAGAGGAATATCTTGGGGATTATTTAGCTAAATGAAATAATTGTTTTAAATCGTGATAGAGTTTAATAAATCTTAGAACTCTTAGAATAAATCTTGGGACTTAGAATGATTAGTTAAAAGCACTATCTCTATACGCGTATTTAACTGAACTTATGAATTAAATAGTACATAACGAAATGTATACAATGTAGTGTATGGAATATATTAAAATGATGTTGAAAGTAAAATCATTAATTAAATATTACAATTCTAATATTCCTGAGATGTAAGCGTAACCAAAATTGAAAGATATGTAATTAAAATAGTCACATTTATCGTTTTTTAAATTAAAACTTTGGAGTGCTTATCGTAATGAATGTTGCCCAATTATTTGTAATGCATGCATATTTTCAAATTATTGATGTCTCAGTATAATACAACCCTAATTTTTAAATTGATGTATGAGATTGATCAATTTTAATAAACTATAATATTTCCAAAAATACTTTACTAAAAAGAGTCAGATAAATATCAATTTTTTTTTTGCAACTGTAAGCTGGCCATAAAAGATAAAGAATAGTGACAGATTGAAACATAACTAGGGCTTAAAAATTTATTTTTAGAAATGTATGCAAAAATCAGTAGTTAACATAAATTAGAATGATTGGAAGTTGTTATTTGCAAGAAATTGAAATAAAAACCAAAATTATGGAAATTAGAGAATGACGGAAAAATTCATTCACGTCTTGAATAAAATCTTTCCTTGAATATTGTGTATGATCACCTTGGACAGATAACATATCTAACATCTTGATTTTATGGACCTTACCAAATTGTTAATTATATCTTGTGGAATTGTATGTCACTCCTTTAAAAGAAAGCACTTTTCAGCTCCTGGAGGTTCTAGGGGAGAACCTGGCGCACTTAAATTCGTTACTCTAAGACATCCAACACCTGCTCAATAGGGATCAAGTGAAGTGAGTATGGTGTACAATCGAGTAATATCTTCTTTTTGCAGGTATTCTGTCACCACATATGCTCGATGTGTCATACATGTGCTCGATGTTTGGTTAATGTATGAGCATTGTTATCCATTTACCAAAATTCTTGGTCAACAACACTCATAAGCAGTTCACTTGGATTTTCAAAACCTTATTTTGATATTTCCAAGAAGTTACAGAGCCTCCTTGAAAGATACATAGCTTAGTGGGGCCATTTTCAATGATTCCTCTCTAAATCTTTAAACCACGTTTGTGAAAACAAGGTATTCCCCTTACTGAATAAGACAAGTTGCATATTTCTTGCCTTCTCGAGACCAAAACTTGTCTAGAATCACTGCTTAGTTTCGTCCGTAAATAGTACTGTTTCCCAGCTTTCTTGCATCAATTGAACATGACGATGGCACCAGTTTAAATAGATCCCTCTGGCAGATTGAGTGAGTGAGGCACAGATATTTTTCTCGCATACACAATACCATGTCGTTAAGCTTCTGTGCAGCAGTAGAAAGGCTAATTTGAAGTTCAGTGATAGTTCGAAGAGTTAAAACCAAACTTCTTGCAGTCGCTTTTTGGTTCTTTTGAGTCGTCAATGACAGAAAAAGGTCCTATAATACAACTGGGGGTCTTAGTCAATCTTAACCACATTCACGCATAAGGTACGTCACGCATGTCTCAAGATCTCTCTAATTTCACCTATTTACTAAACTGCAAAATGTTTGGGTGCTTACGTATTTATCAATACTTTCCTAAATACTCCACTGATTTCACTTCTATAGAAAATAGATTTCTCATTGTATTTACTTTTTATGACAAAATAAGTGATGGGCAATGTTAGAATTTATAAACTATATATACATATTCGAAAACGTGTGAATAAGATTATTTTGTGAATTATATTTAAAAATTTTTGAGTATTTATTTGAAAATGCATAGAAAACGGTTTCCTCTATTGGAGGGGATGCATATCACAGCCTTGGGGACGTTCTTTAATTTGACGAAATTGGTCAATGGTATAATACGTAAGTTAACAAGAAATTTGTATATCACGAAGAAGTAAGGCATCAAAGTTAATTCATTTTAGTCAAGTTATCGATATGAATAGTGTTATGAATGAGAATGATACTTTAGAAATTGAATTTGATGTAGAATGCAATCATGAATTGTATAACGAACGGATTTTGACTTACCGCCATTTTCCATGCTGGGCGTATAAACAGTGTGGAAGCATTTCTTATAGAGCTGGATGAAGTAAATATAAATTACGATTATTGAGTAACACAAATAAGGTGACAAGTAGACTTTTCATGTATATATTTTCTTCACACACTCACATTTATATGACTCATCATGCATATATTTTCTCCGTTACATGGAGAAAAAGAAAAAAGATTTCACAACACATAATCACAAGAACAGCGACCATTAAAACCGAATAATCCGAATCAAATGTCATTTTCCCTCCGAATCACACCTGCTTCTAGAAGAAAACAAAGTTCAGTTCGTGGCGCCATCTCTGGATGGCGAAAGGAGTCAACTGTTCTTAACAAATAGCATAAACTTGGTAAATATTGGCACCCAAAACATCTAATTGAAAATAAAATGAACTAAAACACTTTTTATTTCTCCGAAATTAAAATATTTTTAACTTAAGACTACGGTCTTTCTAATGGTATGTTAACAAACCTCTAACTTGTGTTGCTCTGTGTGTAAAGAAGATCCAAAAAAATTCCGCAATTGCTCATTTTGATGGGAACTTTAGATAATATCGGCACAATACGGGAAATGTGGGCAGGTTTCATTATAAAACTATCATCTCTTATAAATTACCTTTTTCAGACAGACATGTATTTTTACACTAATCTCACGTTTAACAAATTATTAGAAGTAAATTTAAACATTTGCTATTGAACAAAATGTATCACAAAAAATGTGCAAGTTTTTTTATTTATGAATTAAAAATAATTTACTGTTAAAAATCAGATAAATTATTAAATTAACACAGATTATAACAATGAGGACTTCTTGTTTCATACGCTAAATCATTTACAATAGAAAGAGTAAACATCTAACTTAACTCATTTTTTATGGAACCAAAATAAACAGGTGCCACAGTATCGTATCCATTCTTCTGTCCTTGATTTTCATAAAAATAGTTAGCACCACAAACAGAAAAAATTCAGGATGTGTTTGCTGGTATTTTCTGTTGCTCAGTGAATTGACCCTTACACCTTCTCTACGGCCTCCGTTAACAACTCTCTTCTTTCCAGAAGCAAGACCTTCTGAAGTTGTCGTCTCTCTCAACATTCTTGCGTCTTCCACGATTTTCACAGATTTGTTTTAGGGTTGTAATTAGTTTCAACTTCTCCAAAAGTGATGCATGCTGCTGACTGAGAGAACTAAGTAGTGACAATAGATGAAACATGTCCTGCTGTAATTTGGCATAAGTTAATATAAGGAAAATGTTTATGGATTGAAGTTTAACTGAAAGGACGTGTAGGACTAAAGGATCGTCTAGGAGTAGGGTTGGGAAGCATTATTTCATAACCTTTCAGTACAGCCCATATAACTCTTAATTTTGCTGTTCATATTTGCGCTTGTGAAGTTATTCATTATTTGGTATAACAGTTGTCCAAGAGATAAATAACAAATCCACCCTCTCCCTCCGATGTATACTTAACTAACATACAGCTCCCACTCGGATGCATAAAGCTATTTATAGTTTTATGTAAAATTAATTAATTTTTTTTGCGTGTTAAATCTTAAATAAATTTACTAAACTATAACAACAACCCAAACTTTAAGTGTCATGCTTTTGTGCTTACACTAGAAATGGTCTGAATGCACGGCTGTTCAAACAGCACAACAAGGTCAAATGACACAGTCGCCATAACGTTTGAGCATTGCCAACACCGCAGTACGAATACACCAACTCAAAACTAATGCGAGTAATATAAGTATTTGATTAAATATTTGCCCATATTTTCAAGTATATTTACATATATTACATAAACACCCATATTTACATATGCACTCTATAAGATACATAATTTGATTCCAAATGAGAGCACATGATGTAACATTTTGCGATAAGTAGCTAACATCGGAGAACTATTCACCGCCACAATTCGCTAGAAATAAAACAAAAATTTTCTATCTCGTTACGAGATTCATTTATTTCTTTCTAACTTCTCACTTAGAAGCGACACGTATAGAGTCTTCGCTACTTTGAACTATGGTCAAGTATTGAAGTCGATACCTAAGCTGGAATTCTACTTGTTTTTGCCACACTTTATCACGAAGTTCCAGATCAAACACACATCATTAGACAAATACTTAAGAACACAAGATAATTTAATATAGATAATTATCATATTTTTATTGAATTAAGAACTTCTTACGATAGTATCATTAGAGAGAAATTGTATCAGGCAATGTTGGAATTAGGAATACATAAAAAATTGGTTAACCTGATAAGAATGACACTCCACAGAGTAAATTGTAGAGTAAAGTTGTCAAAAGAAGTATCAGATGCATTCGATTTTTAAAAGGGACTGGAATTAATGGTTTCAGTCCTTTTTAAGAATCGAATGCATCCGATACTTCTAATGACAACTTTACTCTTTGTCGCGTCATATGTTTAACGCATCACTAGAGAAGGCAATTAGAGATTCTGGTATACAAACTTGAAAAATAATTTTTGTTAAATCCGTACAAATGATAGCATTTCCAGATGATATCGATATTGTGGGAAGAACGGAGACAGATATAATAGAGGCTATCACTGCTCTCGAGACAGAAACAAAAACATAGGATTGATGGTCAACGAAGAAAATAAACAAAATTCTCAAGGCAAAAACAAACAGAATCTCAAATCTACAATTGCTGGAAATAAATGTACATGAGTTTTGAACAAGTGACTCAATTTAAATACTTGGGCACAATTGTAAATAATATTAATGGCATAAAAAATAAAATCAAAAATAGAATCAAAATAGCTAACAGATGCTAGCATGGATTGCGAGACCAGTTTAAATCTAAATACATAAATATTAAAAAAATATACACAACTATACAAAACTCTAGTAAGACCAATTTGTTTTATACGGCAGCAAATGAATTTACAAAGAAGAAGGGAAACTGCTGACTTTCCAGAGAAAAATCTTATGAAAAAGTTTGGTGCAGTTAGATGAAACAGTATCAAGAAAATACGATACAACTTTGAACTTCATTCGAAACAGAGAGGACCCAACATAGCCAAAGTGATCAAGACTTTCCAAATAAGGTGGCCGGGGCATGTATTTAAGTACAACGATGAAAATTCTATAGAAAATAAATTTCTTAACTCCAGAGGGGAAAAGGAAAAGGAGAATACCGCCGAAAACGAGACGGATGGATTAAGTGGAAATGTAGTTGAAGGACTTGAGAGTTAACCGATGGAAGAATATAGAATCAAGTAGATCAAGATGCTCTAAGCTGACTGAGCTAGCTTTGGCTGGTAATTGTCTGTAGTGTTTGTAAAGAAGTATGAAGTTCAACAGTCTTTTTACATAACTTTCAGTTAGAGGGAGAATATTTATACATGAACCAATGGCGACATCAGTTTACGATATATATACATACACAGATCTATAGTTCTAAGCACAATATATAGAAATCATTTTCAGAGTCCTATAGTAATACCTGAAAATATGAGTCTGGCTCAAATCACGATAAAAGGGGGACATATATTTTAATATGTACAATTTATCCTTTTTAAGAAATTATTTTTGGAAAGACATAAAAATTTATTTGAGACTGTAATTATCCTTATGCACTCACTGCCTTTACTGAGTATACGTTTTTTTTTTTTAAATTATTAAGCCAAGATGTTGAACTATATTTTTATACAAGCGTTTTAGAGGGGGGAAATCACAAATCCTCATCAATGCTTCTTAACGAGCAACAAAGAAATGAATAGTACACAAAAGAATATTCTCAAAATTCCGCGACCGAACCTCGTAGAACCGACCCAGAAGTTTAATATACCCACTTAGTTCACTAGATTATCCAGAGACGAGATATACGCAGCGAATGGGCTCATCAAGATGCTTCTCCTGTTCACTAAGCACTTTTAAATCTCATTATGAATAACTACGAATCATTAGTTCAGCAAATTCTAGGGGAGCATGGGGAAAAAAGGAGAGGAAAAAAGAAGACATTGTAAGCCATTCGACTACGAAACTGCTTTAAGAACAGCTGAGTTATTCATTCTTTGACTAACTGCGTTCAATATTAAGATCTGTTGTCTGCTCTATTCATCTCATACTCAGTTCTGGAATTCCTGAGGTATCGGATGGAACGCTGTGTATGGGGGAAAAAAGAAAGAAAGCGGAGCTCTTTCAACGTCAATTATTCTCATATATCCTTCTTAACAGGACAGAAACTTTGAGAAATAGTTTGAGGTTTTCTATTGCGCTCCTCCTTTGTCTTGCAGAAACCCATTGTGTCCAAAATCAAAAGGGTTTTATTTCTTTTTCCCTCTTTTCTTTTATATGTAGGGATTTGTATTGTTCCTTGAGCAGGGTATACGTCATGTATGCTACTATTTGAATTACTTGCTAGGTAGATATATGGAAGTATTCAAAATAATATTTGTATATTTAAATAAATGTTGATTCATAAGAAAAAAATTTTAATTTATTTTATATTTAAAAAAAAATAATGGGGAGAAATGGCATACAATTGAGTTTATCTGGCAATTTTTAGATTTTTACACTATTGTATAAGCGTAAGACATTTAAGTTTGTTCATTTTTCAGTAAGGATATCGCTTATACTTGTGTAGAATTCTAAGTAAAAAAAATGTTCTAAACTCTATGTTTTTGAAATATATTAGAAATCTACATAATTTTTTATTATTGCTAAGATTTGAATTTTTACTGACATAATTATAAAATATTTATAAATGAAATTATTTTTGTGAATGGGCCCAAAATATGTGTAATGAACAAAAAAAAATCTTACAAACGCATTGCATATACTGAATGCTGATTTATAAGAAAAATGTAGTCAATTTATTTTATGCTGAATTGAAAAAACGGTATCAAAATGCAGGAAAGATAATTATTTAATGATCATTAGATATACATACTAATATGTAAGCATTAGTCATTTACATTTGTTCCTTTTTAAAATAGAATATCACTTACTTTCAAGCATTTATGCATATTTTCTCTCAAAATGAGCTTAAAATGTATGTGCATTCAAAAAGAAATCTGACAAATGCATTGTAAATATTCCCTAATCATAACTAATCATTTATCAGATGTTTGGGGTACATACCAATGAAATAAAAATAAACTTAACAGAAATATTATGTCTATAATAAGACTTAATTTTTCATCTTTTTATAGGATTAATAAATACTTTAAATGCGCAATTGAAAACTCAAAAAAAGAAAGGTTCTTTTTGAAAAATTTGATCCCCAGAACAGATTTTTTTAAAAACATTTCTACCAGTTTTCATGTTTTAAAAGTGGTTTTTATAAACATTTAAAAAAATATGCTAAAACTTCCGGAAAGTGATGTTTATTCTTAAATTAAATCATAGGATTAATATTTTTTTATTTATATATAAAATAATTATTTTCATTTTTCATCAAAGGGCTGTAATTGTTAGTTCTAAATCTATATATTTTAACCAAAGATTAAATATTCGAAATAAGTATTTGATTATATTATGGTTCTTGAAAAAGTATAGAAATGTATAAATTTTACTTAAAATCAACAAAAAAAAACCCTCTAGTTATGTCCCTATTTATCAAATAATACATGTTGTCTACTAATGAGAACTAAAAATAACGAAGTATAAATGATTTTGTTTATAAAAATATATATTTAATTGTGGAAAGGAGTTATTTAATATTAATTAGACATAATACACCACATATGATAGAAAAAAACTTAAGAAATATGAAAAAAAAAACATGTTTTTTCGAGAAATTTATTGTTTTCATTATAGAAATATTTTGAAACTACCATACATCTCTTATGAATATATAATTTTATTAACCCGGTAGCGGTCGCGAGATTCCCTGGCGACCACTTATGCTCCGAAAATTTTCTGTGAAAATTTTACAAATTACCCTTGTGAACTCCTTAATGGATTTGACTGATGTGCTGTGCAATTCATTGTGGTTTTTAAATGTAAATGAACAGAATATGAATTAGAATTGATCAGAATATTAAGAAACTATTGGCATCTGTGCGATCTACATTGAATGAAGTTGAAACTGATACACAACAAGATTAGAACCTGATGAAATTATGGATATTACTCCTGATAGAAAAAGTAAATTTGAGAAAAGTGATCAACATGAAATGTTTGAGTCGAAAAGAAAGCTCAAACGCTACCAAAAAGACCCCCTACATATGAAGCCACAGGTGTACACAAAATACACTGCCTCCTGTCAAAAAAGCACTAGGGAGAAAAAATTCTACATGCTATTTGTCAATCATCAAAGGACAAATAAAACTAGAATAACTTGAATAAAATGCGAGAGTTTTTCCTACAAATATGATTTCTGTATTGTTAGCGAAAATGTCTGTGATTTGAGCCCTTTAATAAAGTCACGCACATTTGAAACATTTTAATTCAATCTAATTGAATTTTTTTTTCATATTATCAACAAAAAAATAGAAATGTCCTTAAAAGTATGTAAACATGCTTCCTCTTAGTTGAATTATTCACTGTAATTACAATTTTTAATAGAAAAAATAGAAATAATTATTAAAAACGGATTGGGGTGACTGAAACACCCCGTGCGAACATTAATATTAGTATCGAGTGCACTGCTGTGCCCGGGTTAGTCCTTAAAACAAAATTAAAAGAAAAGTGTGAAACATAAAATTAAAATAAACTATAATATTCCTCCCACCATTTAAAAAATAACAGGCTTTCAAAAACTCATAATTATTCGCAGAATTAATAAAAAACAATATGAACTACTTTTTTTTGCATTAATAAATTTAATTTCTTCTCCTTTTATTCAATATTTTTATAAATGTAAGACAATTCTTCCTCGAGGACATGACAAATTTTAATTTTATACAATAAATTGATTAGATGAATTACCAAAATGGATTCCTTTTTTATCGGGTTAAGTAAATTAAGAACCAAAAAAAGATGAAATTGCTACAATTTTTTTAAAAAATGTTTCAACATTTTTTTTAGCTTATCTTGCCTATTTGTTGAGAAATCATCAACATTTTTTTGCGACTATCTAGCTGTGTTTGGTTTTTCGAAAAATGCTTTAAATCCCCCTTTTAAATTAATTCCCCAAAAATTTATGAATGATAATTTATTTTATTTAAATACTTATTGTGAAAAATTCCGAAGTATGCTGATGTTTAAAATCAAAATGTTATCTACAACGCTTTGCATGTTATTTTTATAATCAGGATTGACGATTATTTTTTTAACCGCTATCTTCGAGATAATCTCAAGCTTGGAAGTTAAGTGTCCAAAATGTTCATGACTAAAATGACATGCCTGAGTATTATGCAGGGTTAATTCTTTTTGAATACGTCTTCTTTGTTATACCCGAACATATATCGAAAAATCTTTTTCGGTTTCCTGTCGTTGTAAAACTCGAATCTACGTCGGAAACAGTTAATTAGATAGATAGTGCTTGATGGTATTATAATACTCCCATAATCGACATCATATTAATAAAAAAATGAAGATATATTCAAGCCAAAGATTGTTTTTAAATACAATTCTACTAGCATCATGCGGGTGACAGAACGATTTTGCTCGTTTCCCCACTAATTTTGAGGGAAAACACTCTGGGGGATTGTTTTGTTCTAAAAGTGCGTGTTATGCGCCGGAATTTACGGTACTTATTTTTATTTTAGAAAATAATGATTTTCCCTAAAGATAACATTACAATTTCCACAATGCGTGGCAGCCACCTCAAGGGAATATTCAGTTGCTACAAAACCTTAAATATTTTTAAGCATGTAATTTCTAATATCAGTTTTTAACCACTAAGTTTTTTTTTTAATTCCAAACATTGGTTTTTGTAATAAAATAAATTAACGTTTATACTCAGATCATCAAAATAACTTGACAGTTATAGGGTACAATATTCAAAATAAATGCTACAGTTAAAAATTACTCTTCTCTTTTAGCTCTACTGCTGTAACTTCCATCATAAATGATTAATTGCTTGGTTCGTTTTATTGAAGCAAGGCCAATATTTACCTTTAACACTAACTTCTAATTGCAGCAAGCAAATAATCGTAACCCAAATATATGTGTGATTTCGATGTAACTAAATGAAATAAAAAATAATTGTCAGCTGACAAACAAATGAGTCGTAAAAGAAAAGTTCAGTAGGTCTCCAAGAAAACATGCTACCGTTATGTTCCATGTTTATCAAAAAGATTTAACTGACAGTTTACTCATTAAATCCGCAGCAAGTAGATTACAACTCGACACAGAAGACGTAAAAATATTTATTCACTCATTTAGTAATCAAATGAGGTGAATGAAACATGAGTGTGTGTAATCCCATTGTTCAAAATTAACCACAAGCTAGATGAGGATTTGGTATTGCATTTCACCAAATGTTACAAAAAGAAAAAAACAAAAAAGAAAACTAATGAAAGTCGACGAGATGTGCGAGGGAGCAAAGAAGCGCACAATTTATCATTAAACAGGGGTGGGGAACAATTTTACCTTGAGAATCCCTTTTCAGTAGAATACCGGATTTTATCACCTTTTTAAAATGATTGCATTCCTTAATTAATTTTGTATGTCAGAAAAGTTATACATTGTACCTCAATAACCAATCAATGTAAATTAAATAAAAGAGTGACAGTTTCACACTCAACTTATTAACTATGCTAATTTCATATTATTCAAAGCTGCAAGCCCATTTCATTTTTAATATGACAAATGCCCTTATCACACTTTTCTAGGAATTTCTTAATGTGAGTGAGATTGCTTGCTGAAATTCTCATTATAGCCGGAAATTAAATGACAGCCAATTTGCATTTATGTTTTCTCTTGGCGATATACATAAAATACCTCTTTATACACAAATTTATGGTGACCAAATATAAGGAACATTTTCTGTCTGTTTAATTTCCTGATTGTCTTGGACGGTGGCAAAGATACTGTTTGCGGGCCGCTAGTTGTCTATCCTAGGTAAACTCCGAATTTTGCCAAAAATTGACAATTTTTTTTCATAATTTTATTTTATGGGCCATCTTATTAGCTTTATACAAATATCAAGTTTATCATTTTCTGTTCACAAGAAAAAAAAACTACAAGTGCTTTAGTAAAAACAGATGCAATTACTTTAACCAAGATGTCATACTTTAAAACGCGTTTTACTTGAAATTTGATTTTTTGAAAGTAATCAAACGGGGTCAGCGATTGCTAAAAAGTTTTGAACATAATTAACTGCAATTTTTTCTATAAATTATGTATAATAGTAGAATCGTTTTAACCTTCAGATTTATCAGTCACTGTTTTATTACAAAATTTTCAGTCCCTAATGTAAATATAATTACTGTCTTTTTAAGCATTTTCATATACTAACCGAGATAAAGTGCTCTAGTTTTTGTGAAAAAGAAAATATCTCTCTTATCCTGAAGGTCATTTCAAAATTGAATAATATCGCAACATATTAGATTGAAAAAATTGAAAATTTGTTCATAAACCTTTGGATGGTCCGCGTTTATGCTATTTTTTGTGAAATTTACCTACTTTTTCCTATTTTATAATAATTTCATTTTCTCTTCTAAATTTTAGCATATTTTTCTTAAAATGCACTAAACAAATCTAAAAATAACAACAAAAGAAATTTCCATGTCACCTTTTTTTTAAAAAAAAATTGTTGCAACCAGTCGGATACCTTAAATGAGCAGCCTATATGCATAGGTGCATCTGTATAATCTATAATAAAGATTTGAATCTTTATGTAAAAATGTAAATTTATCTTTTGCTCAATAATTTTGACAAAATGTACTAAATATGCATAATATCTTAGTTTTAAGCCTTGCTGTAAATTTATTCTAACCATATCATTTTTATTCGTATTTGAAACACCTAAATAGACACAAAATCATCAGATTGAATACATTAAAAAGTACATTAGATTTTTTTTTAATACAAAACATGATTCTGTATAGAGTTTTCTCTTATGTAATATTAATATTTCAAGCTTATTATTACTCAAAAATACTGTGTGTTTTAGTGTTAGATTTATCCTAATACATCAAAACATAATGTGATGTAACAGTATCCACAGAAAGTCCAAAAATAAATATAATAAAAATAAGTATAATTCAAATATTTATTTCCAAAAAATTAAATTATCTTCTTTTTGTCTGGAAAATATGCATTGTCAATTTATTTTTCAATTTTTAAAAAAACGCATATGCAAATTTAATTTCCTTTTAAATGTTTGAATTCATATTTTAAAGTGTTGATACTCTTAAGACATTGAACAACGTTTACTTGACTGAAAGACGGTATAGTTGGTACTTTTTAAATTAGTTTGATAACATTGATCCAATTGCATGCGGGCTTAAAACTTCATGCAAAATTTATTTAAAATATTGAATATTAGAGAACATAATAGTGTTAAAAATCAGTCTATACTATCATCTATCCCACATTTATAACTTACGATGTCTAAGCTGCATCTATGGCTTTTAGTTTATTAATTATTAATACTTTTCAATAGTTTCTTATAATTTCTACGTCAAATGTATTACAATTTAAGGTTTTTTGTACATGATTCATTGATTATTTGACAAAAGTAATGTATTAGTATGCTTAATAATTTTAACACTTCAACATATTGAAATAGAGGTCACAACCTATGACACTTGTGCCACATGTGGCACATGTTGAACTTCTCAGTGACTGTACAAATTTGTTAGTAAATGCATGGATGGAAGTAGAAAAAAATTTAATGAACTTTATTTGACAAACATCTTTAGAGTTATGGACATTTATATTACGAAAAAAACTGAAAGGTAACTAACTCTAAAGAGATAAATTTACATATATTTTGTACATTTCTGAATGTCAAACCTGGAAATATTTTTTTCTGGTTGAAGAGAAAAAAATTGTGCATATACTCTGCTTTTCATTTTTGGTTCTACACATGTACAAGAAAAAAAAACTTCCTCGTATTAAAAGTATTTCGAGTCCACAAAGAAATTGTTTAACAACTGAATGCTCAGAATCATGCGTAAATGAAAGTCTCACATTATACAACTGATTTAGCGATACGAAATGTAGAGCGTTATAAGCACAATGTTTGAAATAAAATTTTTATTTAACTTTAACGAAGGGAAATGATTATATTTTACGTTGTATATTATATATTAATAAATATGTTTAAAACTATATAATATATCTACGATTTTAATTTATTTTTAATTTTTGTTGATGAAATAGTAATATTTCATACTGCTTATTTTTATGTTAAGAAATATATTTCAATGATGTAAAATTAATATGTAAGGAAACAGAAAATCTACATTATTGACCTCTAATCTCTAACACTATATGCATTATCGCTGGAATCGAATTGTTTAAAAAATGTCCAACTGTGTGTCACTTTGAATCATATTGGTGTAGTAGTTTGACACGCCACAGCTAAAAGATTGCCGATCCCTGATATAGAAAATGGAGAAAAAACTGCTTTTCAAGACGAGAATTTTAGATACTCAGTTTTCTTTTTTCTTATAAGTATTTATTCTACCTTGTAACGTGAGACTGAATAAGTATAAAGATAAATAGTTGGTCTCTTTTACTTTTACATATTTTTCTGCATTAATGATTTTATTAAGGAATTTAAACTACCGTTAAATAACGTAGATTATATCTGACCTTGTACACTCCCCCCCCCCTCATTAACTCGTGGGAGGAGTGTCATGATTTCGAGTCTAGCACCACAAAAGATCCACCTCAAACGTCCTCCAATTGGTGTAGTGTCTTCAAATGCGTCGTCCTCGTCATTGACGATAGTTCAAAATTGCCAGGTAACGTAAGGATGTTGAGGGGGCAACATTGGGCAACATAAGGATGTTGAGCCTAGATAAGTTTGAAAAAGTGCCCTTGTAAATAGTGTGTCTTCAAATTCATCAGTACTCGATATAACATAGTGCTCCCCAGCATGTTTATCAATGCAGACAGTTCAACCCGTGTGATTATTTTACTGCTCTTGGATGTTGACTTCTTATGTTTTAGATGTCATGATATTTTGCGCCAGCGTGATATTGGTGAAACTTTAGGTGACGTGTTTGAGCTCAAGGTTAACCTCTCCTCCATGGAAAGTTGCTCATAAACTGGAGAGAAATACACCACAGTAAATAAAATAGAAGTACTTTTAATGTTCCTTGGGTGGCCTGGAACCATCTGTTTCCTGTACCGGTACCAATTCACGGCCCTGGGGTTGGAGACCACAGCGCTAACCCACGACTCGTCTTCACTGATCGCGAGTTTGCGAACATGACCTGTTGGCTAATATGTTCACTAGTATTGAGATTGTCCAAGAAGATAGCATGTATTCATCTGCAAAACAATGGATAGATAGTTGCAGTTTAACAAGTAATATAAAAAAATATGTCAATTCCTACTTATATCAACAAAATATTTATTTTAGTTACTTTTTATTAAATAGTTACTACTAACATGAATACGTATATACACATATGACAGAATCTCTACATTAAGTGACAATTAATTTTTATTAAATATCATTAAAGTATCGTATTGTAATTCAAAACAATCGTGCATATAAATTTTCATTTCAACTGAATGCTTTGAAACGTGAGGAATAAAAAATCTTTTATAGTTTTGGTCCAAGTCGCTAAAAATGAAGGCAAAGTGGCTGTATCTTTAATTCTTTAAAAAATTAATTTCAGACAGTGCATTTTAATTAATTATAATTAGTTTATCGTATTGTTACCCAAAACAATAGTGTATAGAAAATTTCAGCTCAAATGAGCGCTTTAAAATGTGAGAAAAAAACATTTTAAGGTTGGACACAAGTCGCCAAAAGGGTCCCTAAGTCACCAAAAAGGATGCCAACGTGACTGTATTTGTAATTCTTTGAATAATTAGTTTTATAATCAATTATTTTTTATTAAATAAAATTAAATTACTGTATTGCCATCCAAAACAATCGTGTATATAAAATTCCAGCTCAATTGAGTGCTTTAAAATGCATTTCATTAAGGATTGAAAATTTGAACAAGATAAATATAGAGAGAGTGTGAGCAAATAGTAGGAATTGAAAAAGTACAGGGTAAAAAGAGGAGATTGTATACTCCTTTGTCTAAAAAATAGAGTCCAGTTCCATTCTTATACTTTTTATTCTATTTCTTTAATCAAGAGATCGGTCCTACTCGGAGTGGTTTGTATTACTCAACGGCTCTTCTTGAGATAGAGGAAGTACAGAGTAAAATAATACGTTAACAAAAAAACGGCAGAGTAAGAACATTTTTTTATCCAGTTAGTAGCATAAACAGGTCTCTGTCATTAGGGAGGGGTTACATTCTAAAAAGGACGTAGAAGAAAGGCTTATCTGCCATCTCTATGATAAAAAGTTCAAAAATCTGTTAGTTTATAATCGACGTTGTGCAGAAAAATGTTTATATAAGAAAATATTCAATATAATACAATTTTTTAAGAAAAAAATGAAGCGAAAAAATGTAGAGAAGGGGAGAGAAAACTCACATTATATATATTCTCTTGATAATATGTTTTAAAGTTTTGTGAAATAGAAAACCAATTTATTGCGAATAATGGTGTTGTGAAAAGTAGTATTTACCCAGGGAAATGTCACCTGGGTAGGTTTTATAAGTTGGTAACCGGCAGTAAGTGAACAGAGATTTTTTTATGTATTGATGAGCGTTCTTGGGAGAGTCAAATAAACAATCGGGATTATGTTTTTATGTGTTTCGACCTTCTACATAATGCTCAAAAGTAGTTAAGTAGAAATAAAAAATTGTTTGATTTTTTGTACAAAGTCCATTATTTGAGTAACTATTCTTGTTGACTTATATATCCATATGTATTATTTAATATGTAATATTTTAGAATGTTAGAAACCAACCTTGCCAGCTAATCCTCTATTTTCTTTTTCTAAAGAGATTTCTGCCTTAAAAAATTAAATAATTTCATTTTTTTTTTAAGAAAAGCAAATTTTTCTAAAAATAAACAAACAAACAAAAATAACATTTTACCGAAAATATTCTCCTCACCACAATTCACTTTTTTTAAAAAAATGATGTACATTTAGCTATATGTCTTAAGCTTCTGCAGTTATATCCACGTATATATGTCTTTTCTTTCTCCAATCGCTTCTAGAAATATGAGTTATCCAGGAACAAAATTCCCTTTTACAATATCAGCTATTTTGAACTGTCACAAACAGGTGTATTACAAAAGATTCCACAAGCTGCCTTTTGATAATCATTGGAAACAAACAAAGCGTAAACAAACGGAAAAATTCCGTGAAAAGATTATTAGTTCCTAAATTTCTCAGGGCCCATTGATGGGAAATGCTTTGAAATTTGCACAATGGATTTGGCTGTCTCCGATAAGTCACGATTATTATGGAACGATCGTCTCTTTTCTGATAACAAGTTCTCCTTCTTCCTGGGAATGATTCCCACCTCCCCGACCACGTTTCGCGCTTCAACGAAGCGATGACAGTGACAAATGAGCAGTTTCGTTCGTATTGTCAACTGCTTTTGAGTTACATGTATTCAAAAGGCATTAAGGAAACTCGCAGAGCTGCATATTAAACGGAGTGAAGTTTGAAATATTTGCTTCATTTTGCGTGAATTGTTAGAAGAGTGCAGTTTTATTGTCTAGTTAATGTTGAATTAGGCATCATTACTAATTTAGATGGATGTGGTGATTCTGTAACAAAATAAAGTTTTCTTTGGTTAACAATTGCGGTAAAGGGAATCGTAATATATTTACTTAAATAATTACGTGTTTACAGCACGTGTCACTAATGCTAAACAGAATGCATGCTTAGTAGGACATTGTAAGTGAAAAAGGTATACATTTATGTGAATGTGATTAGCACACACAGTTCCCATTCAAGTAAATATGAGCTATTTTAATTCAAAAACTATCTTCGGCATTTCATGTAAAACCGGCATAAATATAAAGTTTTTCTTAGAAGTTGAATTCTAAGCAAATTTGTAACATTCAGTTAATTTGAATTGGGTATTAAAACGGTTTGTGGCCTTAAAAGAAAAACTCTAACAACACTTTTAGTCATTTTGCAAGTTATATACAAGTATATGATTTGTTTAGATCTGAAAATGAATAAAATAACAAAATTATACACATGGTTTTATAATTAACTGCATTAGCATAACTATGTTACCCGTACATTTACAGGTGAGGGCAAAACTCATGAAAAGATAAATGCTTCGTGAAATCTGAAATGATGCACAAGCAATGGACTACATTTATGTGACGTCATGGTGTTATAATCACATGATAACTGCAATCATGTACTCTTAGCCATGCACTACGCTGCAGCCAATGTTCGTTTTTTACGAAATCTTTTTTTAAAGCGCATACATATCAATAATAACACACATTTATAAACAAAATACACTTAATAAAGATTTTACATATCAGATTTTTTCCCCTTAGTTTTGCGAAACTTTTTGAAGAATACTAATATTTGAACACATTTACTCCATTGTCAAATTTGAATTTTTATTTCTAAATTTTACGAATAGAATAGTAGGTGCACGCGTAATGTCAGTTTTGTATTCAATAGAGATGATACGGTTGATTTTATCATTGGACCTACAGGACCCATTAACCCATTGTGATAAAGTTATTTTTTAACAAAATATACATTCTATTTCTTGAATATTTGATAGCAAACAAATTAATGTCATTAAACATTATTCACATATATTTCATTTTTATTGTATTTTCACCATAATCAAATAAATTTTAAATTTTTTTTATCCTAAAATATTTTGGAAAATTAATCTTTTTATCACAAAACGCATATATACGAAACATTGTTAAATGTAAAATTTTTTACATATAATATTTTTATAAATTTATTTCAAATTAATGTACCAATTCATTGAATGAGTTCTAATTATACTGACCAAGTGACTTGTCATTTTATCTAATGTTTCATATTTACACCTTTTGCTTTACACACATCATTAATTCATCGTTGTACAATAGTGATGAGCTTTTGACATGACTCTGCAGCCGTGCTTCTCAATTTTCAAGATTTGCGAACCAATATTCAATCATAATTTTCATCTACACCCTACCCCTCCATACACAATAACATTTCAATAATAATGTACTTTGAAGCTAAACCTGCAATACGATTTTAAAAAGTGCCACCTGTGTACATAAACGTCTCCCTGAGCCAGTGCATTAATTGTCTGGACGTATATATACGTCTTTCCGAAATACAATCTTTTCTGGGAACTGCTAGACACATAAAATTATTCTAAAAGCTTTGAAGAAACTTTAATAGTGTTTGCATACGATTTATTTAATTCAGAGGATTTGCTTATTTATTCCTTTTCTATCTCTCCCCCTCCCCCAATACACTACATACACTCGTATACGTGTTCAACGGTAACCTTGAGGAGTGAATCACGTAATTTTTAATCAGCATTTAAGAGATTTATTATAAATCGTACACATTATCAGGATATGTGTTAATTTTTGCGTATAATTTAATATATATATATGAGATCACTGGTAATTAATAAACTTGTTCTTAACTTAGTATTGTTCAATTGATTATGAAATACATTGAGCGCTACTGATATATTCATACGTGCATTAATTTTTCTTATGCCAGAATGTATTTTGTTTACTTTCAGTAAATGATTAATTTTTTAAAATTATATTTTGTTTTCAACTTTTCAATATCCTCGGCCCCTTCCAGTAGGATTATCACGCCCCCTAGGTGAGCGCACCCCGCAGTTAGAGAAACACTGATCTATAGTGATTTCAGATCATGTTTTATGAAGTGATATTTCTAGTTCATTGACATTTGTTGGGAGATTATTCATCTATTCAAATGCCTTTTCAGTTCATTCCACATATCTGGACTTTTAAAGTGTCATTTTAGATGATGAAATACACCATGGTTATGGATAAACAAGCTCTGTACACTTTTGGTGTGAAGAGGAGTAGCATTGCCGTTCTGATACATTCAGTCACCACTTGGGAACCAATCTTGCAATAATGGGTTAACAACATTTTCTAGATGAGATAAGTACTCATTTAGAAATACAACATGTTTATTACATCTTTCCCACGTAAATTTAGATTTTCTGTTCTTTTTAAAAGGGCATTCAGTGCATTGTATATACACTCCTTTAATCTCTACGTGAATGAGTACGATGTTTTCACTTTATCTTACTTTTTTTTAATCCGTAACTAAACATATAGGAGTAAACTTCTCTATTCCTTAACTTTAAAAAATTTGGAATTTCTCTTTTATATTCTCTTATTTTGTTCCAGAAATAGTTTTTCTTTCTTCAAATGTTCACCTGAAAGTGGATAATATGTGTAACAGTTGTCTCATTTTTAAACTTACTTTCTTCTGAAATGTTTTTGTTTCTCCACATATAAAACATTTATTTTCAACAGTGTCTCCTTTTTTTCTAAATCTGGATCATTTTCAGTGGAGGAATCATACTTGCTGTTATACGCTTCATCGTTTGATTTTTCCTCATCATAACCGCAAACAGAATTTCTTCATACGGAAACACTGCTTACTATATCTATTAAATACTGTATCTATTAAATTACTTCAATATCACATTTCTTCATCTTAAATACAATAATAGGTCATAGCACAAGGAAGATTTAAAACGTGCTCATGCATTCAGGACTGTAACGGTGATTCATGTGCAGGGTATGACATTTCCGAAGAGGCGATATCCAAAAATATATATTTAGAATTTGCCTACAAGCTAAGTCCCCTCAAAAGATATGACCTTAAAGTCAGAACACGAGAAAATATCCCTTTTTGAAAAAAAGGTTTAGAAGGAGCGTTGAAATAAATTAGACGGTGGGTATGACACACCCTGCGCGAGAAGTACCAGGTTAAAATATGTCGCCGAACTCTTTTAAGGGCTGTTAAAAACATAACTTTCTGCAGGTTTATTGCAAAAGGTATGCCAGATGGAAAATGTTGCTGAAAATGCAAAAAAAAAAAACTCCAAATTTGTTTTTGCACTCTTTTTTTTTTAGTTTTATTTTCTTGTACTTTGTACTACCTTGTATATTGCTTCTATATTTTTCATTGCATTTTCCTGATGTATTTTGAAACTGATTCTACCTTATTTTAAGTTTTCATTGCTTTACAAAAGTAAAAATTCCGTAGAATACTTATTATTTGTGTACTTATGGCATTTTTCTGAGTAAATGCATACACTGAAAATATTAAATGAAATTTAAATCTTTCTTATATACTTTATATTATTTAGTAAAGCGAAATCATCCTTATTTCAAAAAGCATTTTAAAGATAAATTTAATAAAAAATTGTAATTGAACTTTAGTTTATTAAAAATTTAAAATAAGATTTAAGTGTGTATTCAAGTATAAACTCCAGAAATAGACAGAAAATAATGTAAAATTTGCCTCTATTTCTATGAAAATTATTAACTTGAATCTAATACGTAAGTAGTTTCAAAGGCAAAATGTGTTTATTTCTCAGAAAATTTCTGAAAGAATAAGTTTTAAACAGCTTAAACATGTTTTTATTTTCAAGCAAAGATCTAGAAAAGTTTTAATCATATTGGTCGAAATTTTTAGTTTAAGCTTTATTTTAAAGAATAAAAATATGTTTACAAATTTGAATGCAATGTGAAAAATAAGCCCTGAAATTTTATTTTGACAACTGAAATGTGACCATAGATCTTTGCATTATAAGTATTTAAAATTAAACTGAATTGAAAAAATTTTAATTTAAATGTTATTGCTTGCAAATCTGATTAATCATCTCTTTCTCAGAATACCTTCTGGAAGATAAATTATACATTTTTCATTAAGAAAGTATGAAAATATCGTCTTGTCTTTTAATTATTCGCATTTCTTAGAACTTAAGCATTTTTATTGAAATGTAATAATTGCTTTTACTGAAATATAATAATCGTTTCTGTAAGCAACCCAGACCCACATCGATGGAAGGCCCAGAATTCTACGGGGCCCAAAGCCTGATTGACATACCCTTAGAAAAATCTGACTTGTAGCCTAAAACCTAACTTTGCATGGGGGGAGGGGCTATGATTATCAGTAACGCCACCGTCTGTAACTGTTGTTTTTCAAAAGAATTGATGTTAAATTGTAATTATAAATTTTTCCGTTTTATCTTGAAGCTTTTTATTATTCTTGTATGTATAGTGCGCTGTTATTCTATATATTCTCTAACGGATGGTTTCTATATTTGAACATTTTTTTCATACTTTTTTCCAAAAGCCAATAAATTTATGGGAATTTTCAAAAGGATAATTCAGTAAAAAATGTATTTTTTTTGCATATATTAATTACTAGCTGGTATACCGCTTCTTCCTACGGTTGCATTGGAAAAATAAACAATAGATATCGAAGAATGAAGATATTTTAAATGAGTTAATTTTTCGTGGATATTAAAAAAAAAAACTTTTTGCAAATTTTAAATGAACAAAAAAAAAACATGTTTGTAAAATTTTAAATCTGTAGATCTAATTGCTGTTTAAAATGATTTTTTTCCTTCATTATAACACCCCGTAACTCTTATGGGTCGATTTTTGAAAACACATTCCTTAGCCGAGCTCTTCTCAGCAAAACTAGTCCATTGTTACAAATGTTGTGTAATGAACACTTAAAATAGTCTAAATTTACACCTAGATATGTAATACGTTAATATTACGTTCTGTTGTATTTTTTTAATGGTGAAACTGTAGTATATTATTTTCAGATTTAGCCGGTTATTGCATATATCATTTTCAGATTTGGCGACTAATTCCAAAAACCAATACCAGATTTGGCGACTAATTCCAGATTTAGAGACTAAAAGGTTATGGTGTAACCCTAAAAGCAAAACAGTGGTTAATACAAATAAAACAAACAAGAAAAATGTGTTCTTTATGTGAGAAAGGGGATGGTGAATACGTCCTCAAGTTCTTTCCATAATATAAACATTTTTCTGAAAAATGGAAATAAAGAAAAGAGACTCATGCTTGTGGAAATATATATATATATATATATATTATTTTTATAAAGCAATACGTTTGAAAGGTGATAATGCCATTGACACTTAATATTACCATGTTTTAATTTACCCGCTTTCTTGGATGTCTGTCCGAGTGGAATTTTGTAATTGATTTTAAATTGACTTCCCGAGGAGTTAGAGACTTGAAATTTGGACCACAGCTCAAAATGCTGTATTGTGAAAGACAAAGTTTATCTACTTCAAATACCAAAAGCGATAATAGTATTTATTTTGATATAAGGGTCAATATTTTACTACCAAACACGCATAGAAAAAATAACGTACATAGAAATAAATTATCAATTTTTATTGTACTTATGATTCACTATTTGGGCAATAATGACTTACACATAAAAGATAGATATATGCTGTCGCGGGCTGTTTTGTATGCATGATTATATACGTGTAACTCTAACGTTTTCTGCAGCGCACGCCGGAATAGCTTGCAGATGGCTGAATTTTTTCCAAATTAATTGACATTTATCGTTATATTTTGGTACTTTGCAAATACATTTTTAAATTATAGCCTGTGTGTCATTTTGATGAATAAGCTATATTATTCTTAAGTTTCATAAAAATCCATTTAGTCGTTTTTGCGTAAAAGTGTAACAAACATCCATACATACTAATTTTTACGTTTATAATATTAGTAAGGATTAATTAAAATAATAGCAAAGTAAGCAAAATCAAAAATTATACAACTAGAAAAAATGGTTCAACGGCAGCAAAAATATTACAACATAAAAATATTACATATAAACTCTCGTAAAAACGGTCTAGACGAAAAACACAATTGTTTTTTTTAGATCCGTAATTTTTAAGCAATATTTTCAATGTCCGTATAGATTATGGGTAATATTTGTCTACAGATGGAAAAAAATTATAATATGTTTAATTAAAATTTTGAGTATTGTTTGAAAAATCGTAAAAAAAAAAAAGTTTTTGCTATTTTATTTTTTAAATGATTGTTTCTAAAAGAGAAAAATATAAACTTTTTACTGCAGTATATGAATTCATTAGCGTGAAAAGAAAATGAACGATTTCGTAACCATTATCATAAAAACCCATCGATCTTAAAAAAATTGTAAAAAATAGAAATATTAATATTTTGTAAAAAAAAAAATATATAGTGGTGAATAAATAATCTTTCCGATTCTGTAATATTTTTTTTTCTGACAGGGGAAGGCCCAAATAAGGAAATTCATTTAAAGACGTGACTTTGTGCAATAGTAGCATGACTTTAGGGTGTTCAAACTTTAATATAATTCCACGGAATGGCTAGTCCATTCGGAGAAAATATAGCCGTCGAAATTCATGCTTAGCTATTATACAATACAGTTGCAACAGCTTCCTTTGATCCGGTAGCATAGTTGGTAAAATAGCTGGTTACGAAGCGTTTGGCCTGAGTTCGAAACACATGTTCTGTTTTTTTGTTTTAATTTTTAAATTCATTTCATTATTATTACAATTAATAAATTTATTTAAAAAATGTTTATTAAATATTAAATTACATTTTAGATAACTATTTTATAATTTAAAAAGCAAAATAATTACTGCAATTATATAAATATTTATAGTTTATAAATACAATTATTAATATAAACAACATTTATTGAAAAATATATTATATTAAATATTAAATGACATTTTATACAAAAATTAGCTACAAATAGTTTTATAATATGAAATAAAGTATTATATAAAATATTATAATAACACATAAAATATATTATAATAATTATTTATAGAAAATTATTTTATAATTAATGTAATAAAAATGATATATATCTTATATTATATATTCGTAATTTAATTGTTTTATACTTATGTAAAATATTTAAAGTTGTTTTTACATAAATTTATTTACTTGTAAAAAAAAATGAATTTAAAAATTAAAACATAAAAAATGATATCGAAAGGATTATGCTATATTTTTATAATGAATGTTATTTATTAATAATTTGATTTTTAAAATATAAATATTTATATAATTAAAGTAATTATTTTACTTTTTAAAATGTAAAATAATTATCTAAAATAATATTTAATACTTCATAATCTTTTTTAAAAATCAATTTATTTAATTGTAAAAATAATATAAATTAATTTAAACATTAAATCAAAAAAAGACCGAACGGGCGGTAACCAGCTATTTTACTAACGAAGCCACCGGATTGCTAGAAATAGATGCAGCTTTATTGTATAAAAGCTAAGCATGAATTTCGAAGGCTGTTTTCTCTGAATGGACTAGCCATTCGGTGAATTTATATTAAAGGTTGAACACCCTAACGTCATGCTACTATTGCCAATATCTCGTCACCAAATGAATTTCCTTAGCCATGCCCTCCCCTTGTGAGTTTGATTGAAATAATTAGATTGTTATTTTAAAATCTTGGGAAAAGTCATGACTTCACTCCGTGGAAATGGAAATGACGTCCAGCGGAATAAACAACATACCTGGGTAAAAGGATTACGCGTTTTAAGGTTTTTAACTATTAGCTTTTTAACTAACTTCAATATTGGAATAAATTATATAGTATATATATTATTCTAAGTATAAGCTATACTATAGTAAAGTTTCCTCAAAATTCGTTAATTTGTTTTTGCGTAAAAGAGTGACAAACATCCACAGAAACTCTCGCGTATATAAGAGGGCTGCTTTTAAAGTAAAAGAGGTTCGTTTGTTTTTTTTAAAAAATAACAACAATATTTGTTTAAAAAAACCTTTATTTTAGGATTGTGCATAATTTTGGTTATTTTTCTACATAGTTTCAGAGTTTATTAATCCACCTGTCATACCATAGAACTACGTTTTGAAAATCCTCTTTTAAGAAGTCGCCTGGCCAGACACAGTCAAGGGATCACGGTCGCTTTCACTTCTTCGTTGTCACTGAAGCGCTTCCCATCATCGCTGTGTGTGAGGTACTGGGAAAGGTGGAAATCGCTACAGGAGCAAAGTCAGGCTGTATGGTGACTGTTTCAAAACCTCCCTGCCAAAAGATTTGATTACATCCCGAGTCATTCAAGGAGTGTGAGGCCTTGCGTTATCTTGGAGGAGCAAAACACCCTTTGACAGCATGCCACTCCATTAAGAAGTGAAAGCGACAATGGACTATCGGCTGTCCGACTAGTTGGCAGACTGCTTTGAAGAGGATTTTTAAAACTTAATTCTAAGTTATGACAAGTGCATTAATAAACTCTAGTCAACTATGTAAAAGAATAGGCAAAAGTATGGACAATACAAAATACAGGGTTATTTTAAACAAAATATTGTTATCATTTTTAAAAAAAAAACAGACGGACTTTACTTAAAAAATTACCTCGTAATATTTGTAAGGATTTAACGTGTTTTTACAATTTTTTATTTTATAAAAAAATTTCAAAAAAGTGTTTTAGCACTTATTGCAGTTATAATTTCTTAAAAAAGAATAAGAAATAAACTTACTATTTAGTTCACACAAAAGATAATGCTTCCAGTTAATAAATACTTGTGAAGACTTTCCTTCAATTATAATTTACAATAAAACGCAACATATTCTATCCATGCTCTATACTTTCAGATGTAAGTTTACTAAGCGCTTGGCTAAATCATAAATTTTTAATCTACTTTTAAAACATTGTTAATTCTATTTTTTGAAATTTGGATTTGAAATTTGCATTTTGAGATTTTATTTGTTTTATATTTTTCTTTTTCTAAAGAATTTGGATTTTATCTATCTATCTATCCATCTACCGCTCTCTTGTTCTTTATATATATATATATATATATATATATATATATAATATATATATATATATATATATATATATATATATATATGTGTGTGTGTGTGTGTGTGTGTGCGCGTGTGTGTGCATGTGTGTGTGTGTGTGCGCACGCGCGTGTGTGTGTGTGTGTGTGTAAGAATAACTAAATTTGATCTAAAATTCAAATCAGGCCACCTCCAAATTCTAATTTTCCGTTACATCTTCAAGTATTAAATTTATTACCCAGTTCGGTAATGAAGAACGCATGGCCTTAAGAGCAGTTTACCGCTCCGACCATAGATTTTTATTACCTATATGTCACGCTTAAATTTTCAAGTACACCTCTTCAATCAGAAGCGTACTCAAAGAACACATCGCTTCTGAAGGGACAGCCTATTCATATATTTAACACGTGTCCGTCTCTCTCTCTTACAAACAGATAACAAAATGATGCCATGGAATAAAGACTGTTAAAATAAATTGTCTTGATGTTCACTATATATATATATATATGGGCCATAGGTAGCCTAGTGCTTAAAGCATCGGACACCAGACCGGAAAGAATGGGTTCTATGTCACTAAATACCCTCTTATACACATGGAGTACGTGGTCTTTAAATTAGTGGGTCCGAAATTCTTGTGGGAGGTTGTAACGGCAAACACGGGTGTTGGGGGTTGGAGAATATTTTCCTCTCCAGATCCATTCCTAAATTGTGGAGGTGGAGATAGGTGGTGCCGCCATCTATTGTGTATGAAACAAGCCAAATCGTACTGTCACCTGCACGGTGATCAAATTTAAACGACAGGCGTACATCTAGCCCCTTTGCCACAATGAATTTCATGGGCCTCGATCTGACTCCGTCAGACTGGTGGCATTAGAAACCACAAAAACAGTATATATATATATATATATATATATATATATATACAAACAATAGCTATAAATCAAAGATAAATATAGTCATGATAGAATTGTCTTAGCCACAGTAGTAATAGAGCAAACTCCTGGCCTTAGAAACCAGGAATGTCATTTTAAACAATGTTTTTCGGCCAGTCAACCTTTACCTGAATTTGTCAATATTCTGGGCTATAGGGAAAGCAAGAAATTTCTAGAGAAGTTTAACTATTATTATTAATAAAACCATAATGTACTACAGTAAAACTATAATATTATAGCCTGTAGTATAATAACTAAAAAATTTAAAAATCACACATAAAACTCTTAAGTAAAGACATATTTCCGAGTGATGGACAGTAACAGATACGCATAAAATTATTAAGGTTTGATAAAATAAGCCTTAGTACTATTTATATACACTTTTAAAAACTCTATATATTTTTTAAAAATTTATAGAAAATAAAAGTACCACAAAGACATATACAATTAATTTTAAATACAATGTAATATTATTATTTTACTTAGCTTGAGGGCCATCTATCGATTAGCTGTACAACTAATAACATATTTTTATTTAACTGTTAGGTAACTTTTTATAAATTTAGGAGCGTATTCATGTTCCATACAATGTTTAACAAAGTTATTAAAATTTAAATATACATTAAATTTATCACTAAGTTATATATTATAGCGTTAAATATAATTGGAAATAATATTTCTACATATAGATATAGGTAAATTGGAATTCCAGTAAGGCACTATAAGAATGTTAAAATTAAAAACATATCTGTTATCATAAATATCGATATGTAATTTATAGTCCTTAATATTCAGTGATACATCCAAGTAATTAGTTTTAACTGGATTTCTATTAATTTTAATTAGCTTTAAATAGTTCGGATAAAAAGTAATATTGGGGTTAAAATTATTATTTTTACGGAAAATAATTAGGTCATATATGTATCTAAATATGTAATAATAAAAAAAATAATAAAATTATTATAATAAAAGTGTAAATATAAATTAGCCAAACTATTGTTAGCAGGACCACCTTGAGGCAAACCCTTGGTTTGTTTGTATAGAGAACCATTACAATTAATGTAGTTTTCTTTTAAGATTAAATCTATTAGAGTTCCAAATTTGTGTAAATTAATATTAAGGCTATAGTTACTATGATTATCTAAAATTATATATATATATATATATATATATATATATATATATATATATATATTGTGTAGGTTTGTAATTGTGTATTTTTCTTTTCTATATATTTTCATTTGTATTTTAGGTTTTTTAAATGTAAATACATAGACTCAATGCTATTCTATCATATTTTACTATATTTATTTGTTACTTTTATAATTCATTCTATCTTGTGCGAAATATAATTTAATGCTGTACACACGTAGTAAGTTTATCATCTATTTTTTTCAATTGCATCGGTTTTAAAATATATTAGTAATTAAAAGTAAATTTTAATTTTATCTTTTTATATTAATTATTTTTTTTTTGCAATTGTTAAATTTTTCTTGCTATTCCTTACTTTCCCTATGACCCAGAATATTGGCAAATGCAGGTGAAGGTAAGCTGGCCTCAAAGCTTTGTTTAAACCGGCAATCTTAATTCCAAAGGTCAGGAGTTTGCTATAGTACTATTGTGTTGAATATACTTTTTACTATTTTGAGTAGTCCTCTTAGGTTTATAACAATTGTGTATATAATTATGAATTATATTATATATATATATATATATATATATATATATATATATATATATATATATACTAGCTGTTACCCGCCCGCTTCGCTGGGTATTTCATGATGTTTTATAAATTTTTACTACTTATATATATGTACTAGCTGTTACCCGCCGCTTCGCTGGGTATTTCAAGATGTTTTATAAATTTTTACTGCTTATATATATGTATAAACTATTGATATCTAAGTCCTAGCATTAAGAATTCGATGGTATTGAAAAATATACTTATACCTTTAACTGTCGCAAAAAAAAGGGCAGAACTCATCTAATTCGTATTTTCTAAAAATCTCTAAAATTGAAGTATAGAATGATATTTGCTCTTTCGTAACCAAAAACCAAGTGGATTCCCGCAAAACCAATTTTCGGTGGATCTCTACTCCGTAAATTGAACATGCAAGCCAAATTTCAAATTTAAATCTAACAGAAAAAAAGTTTTACTATCAATATCCCGTAATCCCGTTGTGAGCCGTTTTCCATATAACCGCTCTTAGAGGATTTCAATTCAACAAAAGAAAAATGCAAACCAAATTTCATTATTATAGTCATTGTAGCTCGAAAAAAGTAATTTTTTTTGTCAATAAGTCCCAGTAACCCCCTGCAACCCCCTAAGAACTTGATTTGCTTAAAATACATTCTTAGTGGATCTCTATTCAACAAAAGGAACATGCTTAAAAAATTTCAAGTATAATGGTCTAACAATTAAAAACATTAATTTTTTTCTGTAACTCCTCTTGATCCCTCGCAAACATCCTTAGGGGTCAATTTTCGTTTCACTCTTTGTTAGAGGAACTCTATTCCATGAAAGGAACATGCCTACCAATTTTCAAGCGGGATGATCAAATAGTTTAAAAATGGAAATATTTATCGATTACGCCTCTTAAACTCCCGAAATTAAACTTGGTAGTTGATATTCGCAAAACCCATTTTGTAGCGGTTCCCTACTTTACGAAAGAAATCTGCTTATCAAATTTCAAGACTGTACGTCTAACAGTTTAAAAATGGGGATAATTGTCTATAACACCACTTGAGGGCCCGCAACGCCACTTCTGGGTCTGTTTTCACAAAACCCATTTTGTAGGGGAATTGCACTCTAAGAAAGGAATCTGCTTAGCAAAATTTAAAGACTGTGCGTTAAATTAATTAAAAATGCAAAAAAATTATCAATAACGCCCCTTGAACCCCCGCAACGGCACCTAGGGTTCGATTTTCACAAAACATATTTTGTAGTGTATTTCTATCCTATGAGAAAAATCTGCTTACCAAATTTCAAGACTGTGAGTCTAATGGTTTAAAAATAGAAATAATTATTTATATCTGCCCTTAACCCCCTGCAACACCCCTTGGGGGTCAATTTTCTCCAAACCCGTTTTGTAGCGGATATTTACTCCATGAAAGAAACATTTCTACCAATTTTCAAGCAGCTAGGTTAAGTAGTTTAAAAACGAAAATATTTATCTATTACGCCACTTATACCCCGCAAAGCCACTTAGAATTCCTTTTTCACAAAACCTTCTTATAGCTGACTCTATTAAATAAATCTATTTATCAAATATAAAGACTGTGCGTCTAATAGTTTAAAAATGGAAATAATTATCTGTAACGACACTTAGGTCCCACAACGCCACTTGGGGGCAATTTTCACGAAACCCATTTTGTAGCGTATCACTACCCTATCAGAGGAATCTGTTTACTAAATTTCAAGACTGTACGTCTAATAACTTAAAAATCGGAATTTATAACGCCCCTTAAACCCCCACCCCCACAACACCCCTTGGGGTAAATATCCCCCAATCCTGTTTTGTAGCGGATATTTACTCCATGAAAGAAACATTCCTACCAGTTTTCAAGCAGGTAGGTCAAGTAGTTTAAAAACGAAAATATTTATTTGTTACGCCACTTAATCCCCTGCAACGCCACTTGGAGGACTGTTTTCATAAAACATTCTTATAGCTGATCTCTACTCTATGAAAGAAATCTATTTATCAAATATAAAGACTGCGTCTAATAGTTTAAAAATGGAAATAATTATCTATAACGCCCCTTAAGTCCCGCAACGCCACTTGGGGCGCAATTTCCACGAAACCCATTTTGTAGCGTACCTCTACCCTATGAATAGGAATCTGCTTACTAAGTTTCAAGACTGTACGTCTAGTAACTTAAAAATCGGAATTTATAACGCCCCTTAAACCCTCCGCCCCCGCAACACCCCTTGTGGGTCAATTTTCCCAAAACCCATTTTGTAGCGGATATTTACTCCAGGAAAGAAACTTATCTACCAATTTTCAAGCAGGTAGGTGAAGTAGTTTAAAAACGGATATATTTATCTATTACGCCCCTTAATCCCCCACAACGCCACTTAGAAGTCTGTTTTCACAAAACCTGTTTTGTAACTGATCATTATTCTACGAAAGGAATCTATTTATCAAATTTAAAGACAGTGCGTCAAATAGTTTAAAAATTGAAATAATTATCTATAACGCCCCCTAAGCCCCTGCAACGCCACTTGGGGGTCAATTTTCACCAAACACATTTTGTAGCGGATCTCTACTCTCTGAAAGGAATCTGCTTACCCAATTTCAAGATTGTACATCAAGTAGTTTAAACATGGAAGCAATTATTTATAAAGCCCCTTAATCCCTTAACGCCCCTTGCGTTTCGAATTTCGGAAAAAATCCGTTCTTAGCTGACGTCTACTCTATGAAAGGAACATATCTACCAAATTCCAAGTCTGTAGGTTGAATAGTTCTGGAGATATCGTGATTAGTCTGTCAGTCAGTCAGTCAGTGAGTTGAGTTGCTTTTCTCCTTTATATATATAGATATATATATGTATGTATGTATGCATATATATATATATAGTTATATATACACTTTAAATAAGATTATAGATTATAATTTCATTTCTTAATAAGATTAGAATCCATTCTAATACAATTATTTACTGAGTAAATTTATTAAACTAAGTAAAAAATAAAACTGTGGTAATTAATATAATTTTTAAAACAAAATAATTAAACTAATTGTTTTTATGAAAAAAAATTGTAGGTTTTATTTGTGAACAGATGGCTATCAATGATCAGACGTTACATATATATATTGTTAAATAATGAAAAAACATTTTTTTTTCATTATTGTTTTTATAATTTATGAATTTATTTATTTACATCGATATTTGAGGCTTTGGTACACGAAATCTTGCAGTGGTCATCAAATTTCTTGTTCCGTACATTTAAAAATAGCTGCTTTCCATTTAAGAAATATGGTACCCAAGAAAAACCATCAAACTATAAAAAATAGTGTTTTATTTGATATCTCGTATCTTTGTAAACGTGCCTGCAAAATTTGAAAGATTTACCTGCATTACTTTTGGAGTAATATTTGATGCTGGACAGCAACTACCACACGATTATTTCAGATCACCTGCTAGAAAATATATTGATAAAAAGAGAATTGATTATTTTTCTTAGGCGCGTAAATGAAACTTACTTATGTAGAATTATATATGCAGTAACAAATCATTTCAAGAAAGAATTGCGCAATCCATGCAAAAGTTCTAGTTTGTGTATTGCTAAGATTTGGATTTGGTCAAGATTTAAAAGTCGTGCGAGCTTTTATGATATTATTATGAATGAAATTAAAGCTTCAAAACGGATTCTGGCAAAACACAAGCTCTAAATCTCATTTTTTGATAACTCAGATAATTTAAAATCTAATTCGGAAGAAAACCAAAACTCTCCAATTTTTATTTTTTTTTGTTTTTTGGGATATATATATATATATAATATATATATATATATATATATATATATCTGTGTGTGTGAAATTCAACACTATTATTATTAAAATATTTTAAGATATTTATTTAAGCAAATGCACTGATGCAGTTCTTAGCTTTTGATGTATTTTAACTGTAAATTGTTATTTGATTTTGCACTCATTCCTGTACAATATTTAACATGAGAAGTCTTTTAAAATCATGGAAATAAAAAAGTGAAGGCATAAACGTATTTTATTCATGTTGTCTATTATTTCACTCGTCAAACTGAGCATGGAATTAGCTCTGAAGTGTGTGCATTTATTTTTTTTTAATAGTTTTAATAAAGTTTTATGACATATAGATGTTTCATTCGTTTTATTTTGTATATTCATAGTGAAAGTATACTGTTACATTGTGCTACATTTTTGAAATTTCTTATGGTAAGCAGTTTTAAATAAGCTAATTAACATTTCATAAACATTTCAGTCTATTCTACGAATATTATATCATGCTATTCATGGAATGAAAACTTCAAACTCAAACTTCTACGTGTTGAATTTTTGTACATATACTATTATTGAAAACCCTAAGTTTGTTTTGATAATTGAAGTATGGTTTTGAAATTTTTTATGCAAGTTCGAAAATGTATATTTTGTAAAACTGTGCTTGTGGAATTAGCTTTAATATATTTAATACTTTAACTAAAAAATTTCAAATTCAAAAGTAACATTTTTTTTTTTTTGAAAATTTTTGGAACTATAAAAAAATTTTTAAAAAATTTAAATTAGCAGCAGAAAAAAAACATGCACAGTTGTGTGTAGTATATTATAAGGTACGTTGAAAAAATTTGAAAGAAAAGAAACATATTTTTAAAATGTTTTAGACAGTTCAAAAAAATTTAAATTTTACAAACATTTTGGAATAAATTTTAAAAAAAATTTGTGTGAAGTTATTATTAAAAATTAACCTTTATAAAATATAAGTAAAACCAAATATCAAAAATAAAAAACAATTGAAGATGGTACCATATCGCCTTAATGTATTATTTTTTCGGTTACATGCTGAATAGAAGAAATATTCCTGGCAACAGAATAATTTAGCCTGAAACTGAGAAGGCGAAACAAACAGTAATTAATCTCAGTAGAATAAGTTGAAATATCACTTGTTTAGTCACAATGAGAAACCGAAGAGTACAACTGCTTGAATAGGACTACTCTGCCAAAATTTCTTTGTTGGAAAGGGGAATTTATTTGTAATTATTTAGAAGATATCGACAAGTAAACCTGATTGTATGTCAACCATCTGAAAGTAATTAAAGTCTACTATACAGTTACGAGATGTTTCTGGGAGGAAGTTGATGTGTATCAAACTAATTAAATTTTTCTTTAATTAGAGGGTACAGAAGTCTAGTGTGGCTTGTAGCTATCTTGTAAGTTAAATACGATGGAAAGCTTTCGAAGAAATCAGTTTCGATTGTCTTCCGACAAAAATTTTCTTGTATTAACAAGTTTATAAAAAGAAAATAATGTATGTCATAATTTCTTACTATTTATTTTGTATGGGTATATTCTGATGTTTTCTTAAGATATATTGTTTTATATTAAACTACTAATTCCCTAAATCAATACGAAAACAAAATAAATTCTTACCGAATGACAAGTTGTTGTTTTTTTTGAAAAAAAAAGCATTTATTGGATTTTTTAGTGTGTTTAGGTAACTAGTTTTTTAATAAACAAAAAGAAATAATGTTCAGCAAAAAATTATTATTTATTCATTTAAAAATCTGGTAAATACAATACATTGTAATTACAAACTCCTTCGGTAAGCATTTAAGCAATCGAGAAGACCTGCAAAAATTAAAAGACCTACTTCTCAAATTAATTCCTTTTCCATTACATACTAGATAAAATAATCGATATATATATAGTCCAAATACTCTACTACAGAAAAATAAATAGTCAATAATCATCAATACTGAAAAAAACCCCGAAATTATAAGATAAACCAGACATAAGATTTTAGAAAGGATTTATTAGAAATATTATAAAGATAACAGAATTTAAAATATATAAATATATGGATGCTACAGTATTATAAGCATCATTAATTTAGGACAGCTGTTATATTTAAAATAATTTATATAAAACTTGACTTTAACATGTTTTAGACATTCATATATTTTGTATGTGTATAAATTATAAATTAATTTATACAGCCCTACATCGGTTCCTCTACTAATAGAAAAATGTATCTAGTAAGAAAAAAGTAATAATAATTATAAGAAACTCCACGGTAAAAAAATTATAAATAAATTCCTGTGTATTTTTGTTTGAAATATTTTTTGATATATTTATTTAATATCAGAAACATTAATTTAATGCACGTAAATGCGGATATTTAGCATTTTAAGTCATTCGTGTAGACTATTTTGAGGATAAAATTATTTTCTTTTGTTAATAAGAGGCTTCGAAAGGAAGCACCAGAAATAAACAATCTCAAAAAAAGCTTTATTTTTATTTTTAATAGACATCTAACTTTCAAGAATTCTGCAAACGTAATATTTTCTGAGAAAGCCAAGAGCAGATTTTAAAATTCACCTCAGCGTGGTTTTCTCATCACGTAACTGGTATTTTATCCTCGAACATTGTAACAAACGTAAACTTGATTTAAAAGTGGAAAAATGATTTATCCTTTACATTGAAAGGGAAAAAAATCTGTGATTTGTTCCCCTTATTTTAACTTATATGTGTTCATTTTTCAATCGCTAATTCATAAATTCTTTATTTTTTGTAGAAAAATGATTTTAAATTGTCTGAACTTTCTGCTTCAGGGTGAGCAAATGATTGAGGTTTTTACTATCGTCGCAATGTGTGTTAAACTGCTTAAACTCTATTGGCGACGGACGCTGTAATATTGAACCATAGTTAATTGTCGAGGATGACACCTGATCTGGCACCCATCTGTCCAAACTTAAACACTTCACCAATGAATATTTGTTACTATATTAGCTAAAAATAAGTCCGTATGACAGGGTTTTTAAAATAATAATTCTAAATGTGGATATATCTTACTGAATTAAAATAAAATGTTTTTGGAGAACATATTTAATTGACATTGACTGTTTTTTCAGTAATGCCGTACTTTGAAATTACTATAGGTTTATTTACGGCAGCGTTTCTCAAACTGGGGGGTACGCCCCCCCCCCTAGTTTGATAACTCTACGAGGAGGGAGGCGCAAGCATATTGAAAAATCGAAAGCAAAAGATTATTTTAAAAAATAATTAATTTACTGACGGTAAAAAAACGAAATACATTCTAGCATAATGAAATATAAAATAGACATCTGCAATGATATAATGCCTTTATACATGTATCCATACTGCGCACAGTGCATTTTATAGTTAATTTAACAATACTAAGTTAAGAACATGTTTAATAACTACCCGTGACCCCATGGGCGTGTCATACATAAAATTTTGACAACGATTAACACTTATCGCACTTGTTAATTTGTACGGTTTATAATTAATCTCTTACCTGCAGGTAAAAAGTTACGTGAATCGCTCCCCAATGCAACCATTTCCTACGTAGGAGTGCGTATGTCAAGTATTGGAGAGGATGAAAAGGAATAAATAAGTAAAACCTTCTCTAAAATAAGTAAATCATTCTCAAACACTGCCAAGGTTTGTTTCATTGCATTCCAGAGCCTTCGGCATAATTTTATAGATAGCAATATACAGAGAACTTCGTATTTCAGAAAGACATATATGTACGTTTATATGCAATTAACGCATTGACTGAGCGAGACGTTTATATACGCCAGTGGCACTTAAGACTCTAAAGTCGTATTGTAACTTTAGAGTCAAAGTATAGAATTATTGAATTCAATACAGTGTTATTGTAAGAAAGGGAGGGGGGGGGGGCAGCGATTTACGGGATATTCTAGGATACCGAGCTCGTCGAAGGGGGCTATTGAATGCAAACCTACCCAGTAGAAAAATATATAACCACCTTTCCATCAACCTTTTATAAACAAAAGCATAAAAAGTAAAAATCGGTTAACACGAAACAAAGAGGACTGAAATATTTGTTCGTGTTACAGGATATTGCACATTTTTTATATATATATATATGTTCAACGAATTTATGATTATTAGAATATATTTTACTTACATTGATATGTACACATGCATACATTTAATAAAAAAAATAAAACAAAAACATTCACAAGAACTTAATAAAATTTCATACAGCATTTTCACATTTTTTAAAAAGCAAAACATTTTTCAATGAGTTTTTGCAACATAATCTGATATTTTTTTTAGAATTGCGTTTTTTTAGCATCACGCTGTCATCAAACTGATCGATGTTGTCAATTTTGGTGTTTTTTTTGTTTCGTCTAAATAACTTGCATACTTTTCCTGACGTTTTTTCATTTCAAATGACGAGAGAACATGTGACCTGCAATATTCATTTCATTTTAACCTTAGGAGCCTGAATTAATGATATTTTTTTTAGCTTTGTACGAAAAAAATGTCTTTGTCTGTCATAATTAGGGCTGTGCACTCCTTATCATCATCTACTGCAATGGATTTTTTCTATAATACAGTAGGACGGCTGGTATTTTCCGTATTATTTCATTTCCAGAAGGGAAATCTTTTTGTATTAAGAAAAAAAAAGGGAATGAAATGTGCATATAGTTTATAAGGACCATTTTATAACTTCGTGTTAACTGACATTTCATCTTAAGCAATTTGGCGTTAAACGTAATTTACTGCATAAAGGATTTTTTTTTTTCATTTTTATAGGATAAGTTACAAAGACAAGTCTACATAACTTAAAGGGAAGATTTAACGAAAAATTTTAACTTACAAGCAAGTTTAAATGAAATTTTATATTAATTACAATAATAAAATTTCAAATTTTCCAGTTATGTAATAGGTACAAAAATGATAATAAAAAGAAGGGTAAGATAAATGAAAACATTTAAATCTGCTTTCAAAGATAAAATGTATTCCTTATAGAGATGCACAGTTAAAACAAGAAGTCAAAAATGACTAAGAATTGTGACAAATAAATAATAAATAAATGTCTCAAATTACTAAGTACAGTAAATATTTTATTTGAACGACGCTATTGCATTTAAATAATATGTTTTCCTTTTTTTTCTTTTCTATTTTGAATAAATAAATCACAGTTCCTGGAACGAAAACTATTCGCTTTTAATCTTTCCCACTTTTCTTAGATGAAATTTATCCTACAACAGCAAAATCGATTTAATCTTACCTAAGAGATTAAGTCATTGTACATGATTTCAATTTTATACATAATGCAAAGAAGCTTTTTTTAAAAAAAATTTTTCAAATGATGGAACGGTGCCAAATTTTTAGAATTTTCTGATGCGGAGTATGAGGGCTATTTTGGTGAATTATATAGTAATTAAAACATGGTGCCACATGGACACCAGAGTTGGCATCCTAAACTCCAAACTTTAATTTCAAAACATAGTGAAGAGTTTCGGCTTCGCGACGTAAAACTTTTTAATTGTAGGTTTTTTAGTGGCAACGTAAGTCGAACCCACAAATGGATAGAAAAAATGTCTTCCACAATTTCTTAAATATTTCACGTGGATATATTGTAACTATAGTTACGTACACTGATATATGAATTAAGTTACAAATAATAACAACATTTTGATTATTATAAAATAAAATGTACCCACACAAACATCTATAGCATAAATTAATTTATTTTTACAAACTATTTAGATTTGCTGTGTAAATAAGTTTAATGATATTTATTATTAAGAGTATATGAACACTTCACATATTATTTGTCATATTTTTTTAATTATTGTAACATATACATTATGTATGGAATCATTTTCTAGTAAAACTTTAAAGAAGTATATTGAAAATTTTATTTTGACAAATGTCAATTTTCATTTTGTATAAGAATAATGATGCAAATTAATTTTCTTATTTTCTTGCTTGAGTTTGAAAACGGCATCAACTCTTAAAGCAAAAGAAAAAAAAATATTATTCCTAAATTAAAAAATATTAACGTACCAATAAATCATCATTTGTTTGTAAAGTGTAATTTATTCATCAATCCATTAAATTTCAGATATTACATATGCAAAAATGCTATAGTCAAGATATTTCATGTGGGGAAAAAAATTAATTCATTGTATAATGCTCTTAAAAATTTAAAAGATAAAATTAATGATATTTCAATGCATACAGATTTCATTATGTTAATTTAGACATTTTAAAAAAATATATGGATTTAAACTTTATCAATTCTCGTCTACGTTGATTTATTAACAACGTGACCCTACTATTAGGTCACGCTTTACGTATTTATATTTATTTGTATATAATATGTATGTATGTATATATATATAATATATATGTATGTATATATATTATATATACATATATATATGTATGTATATCTTGTTCAAATTTTCAATCATTCATTAAGTACTCATCCACAAATTAAAATACATTTTTTAAACTGGTAGTGGATGACACCTGCTGCACTTTTTTTTTTCAAATATCACTTCATTATTATTTTTTTTATTTTAAATTTATTTTGCGTTATTTCTGACGAAGTTTTATTTATCCACAAGAGAAGGTGACAATTAGTTTTCTAACGAATTAGGAATTGACTTTAATTGTTTTAATTATATATTTCATGTTTCACTTATATATAGGCTACCTCAATCTTTAATTTTTAAGGCAATTTTATGAGATTGGAAGCACAATGGTTTGTCAAATAAATTTGATTGTAGCCGGCTGGGTGGTGTAGTTGGTTGGTCGCTGACCTCATACGGCTGAGTTTGCGAATTCAACTCTGGTCAACTTGGTGAATTTTCCTGATGCAGACAATCAAAGGTGTCCACGCCGTATGATTATGCGGTATGTAAAAGATCCCTTAAGTACCTTTTTGAAGTATATGCACTCGGCAAAATTAAACACATTTTCTGTTTCACATCGTCAGAGCTCAGATGCCTCCGTCTAGGTAGGAAACTGTGGACAAAATTAACTGAAGCAATTAGTATTTCCCGTATATGGTGCAGCACTAAAAATGGATTGCAGGTCCCAGGGAATGTTCTGGATATGTAATTGTAAAACACCAATCCGCAGCCACATAACAAATAAAAAAAATATTTGAGTGCATTCATTGGCATTGCTAATATAATTCAAAGGGAAACTGCAATATCTCCCCATTTACTCTTTCTTTTAAAATATAATTCTCATTTTAGATATAACCTAATTTTAACAGATGAATTATGTTTAGTCTTTGTATAATTAATGCCCAAAAAAGCAAAAACCTATATATATATTTTGGTATAAGGATTTATACAACTTTGCGTAAGAATTTATAAATGGAACTGAGTATTATCTGCTCTCAATTTTACTTTTTAATTTAAAACTTTTCTTTCTCCACGCTTTATTTTAATGCTTTTGTTTAGACTTTGAAATTAATTTAATAGGAGCATTTGATATATAAAAATACGTAATGTGAGAACCTATATAAAGTGAGTGTTCATTATAGTCGCACAAAGAAACAATACACAGATTCTAGTGATGGTTTTAATAAT